>JAPYYW010000157.1:0-137513 GCA_030522545.1 Cremastinae sp. A BG-2022a | reverse complement strand
AGTATGAAATAAATATTTGTTTGTTTCAATAACTTATTGCATTGAAATAAGCATATTTTCAATTCCATCAACATAATCTATATTTTAAATCAATCGTTCGGTTCAATCTTTTATTTCATTGAGACAATGTCATATAACGTTGGCACTCCGCAATAAAATATTTATTTGAGTCAAACCAGATATTATTTGATTCAATTGTTTTTTTTTCTCAGTGTAGAGACAGTTTTTAACGTTGATTTGAATATAGACTACTTTATTTTAACTCATCGTGACCAGATGGCAATGCAGAATATGAAATTCTGTAGAAATCGATCTATCGTTGATGGATTGACTTGAGATTTTTAATAGACATTGCATTTTAATAAAATAATGTCTGTATAGACTTTTTATTTCGAAATTGCAGCGGAGACAGAACATTTGAAAATATTTGACAAATGACAATCTTTAAAAATCACTCCTAATAAAGTTGATTTCATCAAGTGACAGTGAATTTGTCAACGAATTAAGCCAAAAAAACTGATTTTTGGATCGTTTTTTGCATTTTTCAATATTAATTCTTGAATTCTGCCGCAAATAAGTAGCATTTTCATTATCTACAGGAAATTTCCGATCGAATAAGGTCTTAAAATCGATGAAAAAAAATTTGAAAAATTTTGCGAATTTTTTAAGGTATCCCTTTCCATTTTTCCAAAAATCTTCAAGGGGTGATAACTTTTTAAAAAATTGATGGATTGACGTGATTCCAACGCCATTCGCTTCGTTTTGCAAAAATCTTCAAGATTCACCATTAATAAAGTGGATTTGGTCAAGAAATAAAAAAGATATTGCTAATTGAAATTTTCATGGGTCCACGAGATCCAGTGTGATCCATCAAATTTTTTGAAATTTTTTTTTTCGATTTTAAGAGCCTATTAGATCGGAAATTTCTCGTAGATAACGAAAATGTTAATTATTTCAGGCGAAATTGAAGAATTCATATTGAATAAACCAAAAAACTGGATTTTGGATCAGTTTTTCTATTACCGTGAGGCCGCGAAGCCTGCTAGTATATAATAATTTATGGCGAAATACTCAATATTTTTATCCAGAGGTATTCAAAAACGATTGTTCAACTTTTTTTAATCAACTTTTTTATTTGAAAATGTAAGCCAACCTGAATAATATATACAGTAATATATGTATAAATCTAACTTAACAATTTTTCATTACGAATCATGTGGTTAATTAGGATAAAATTTGGAAAACGGATTGACAAAGATAAATAAAATCTTCATTGATTAATGTCACTCCTTCTTCAATACTTATATATGTATTTTTTCAATGGTGCATTCAGGCGTAAACCATTTCAATTATTTGTACATCGTAAAACAGAGTTCGAAACGTGCATTTCTCTATTGTCGTATTGGATTGGAGATACGAATATTTGATGGGCATATTCAATTGAAATCGTACACGCGGGATGGGAAGAAACTCGAGCGGTGTATTATACGCGGATAACGAAGCATCTAGTCAAATTCGCGTCCTCGAGTTTTCTGCATCCGCGGTTGAGTTTCCGAGCGCGTTGAGAAATACACCGACGATACATCCACGTCTGTATCGTTCATTTTTCACAATGAAAAGAGATGAAAAATCGTAAAACGCAAATTTTCGGATGAATATTTGATTTACGACCGATGAGTTTGAAAGAAAGAGAAAATCGGTTTTCGCCGATTTCCACTTTACGTGCCCCGAAAGCGCCGCGGCAAGATCGAAGGGATTTTACGAATGAAGTGGGCGATAAAAAGAAAATGGAATGGACGCTTTCGGGGAAAATGAGTTGGAGGAATGGACGCGGGCATATATATATGTATAGACTTTGTATCGATAAGGAGAAAAGTCCAAAAAGTGAAAGAAGTGGGAAACGAGCCTTTCCGCAATGAATTCCCAAGAGAAAAGTTTCGAGGGTCCGTGAAAAGCCCGAATTTCTCTCTTTCTCCCACACAATTCAAACACCGATGGCTTTTCCTCGTCGACCAGTTTCCACACTCATTTCGTTTCACGTACCGTAATTTTCGAGCTAATTTTATCCTGAATTGCTTCAAGTTACAGATGCGTGTGAACGAAAGAGCTTTTAATCATCTTTTTTTTTATATTTAATATATTGACTCGTTTGCTGGGAATTTTGAATGATACATTTTTGTTTTCGTATAATTAATCATCTTTTTAAAAATATTTTAGTATATTGACTCGTTTATTAGCAAAATTGAATGAGAAATTTTTGTTTTCATAGAATTTTTTAAGTAATTTACACATTCACCGAATATTTTTTACACTAAATTAAATATTTTTATTCCAATCGATAATAATAAAGTTGAAAATCAGTAGCAGATACAATCGAGGCAAAAAAAGTTCCTATTTTCGGTGAATAGAAATTTCATCAGCATCACAAAAAAGAAATTCATTTATACTTGTGTATTTGAATCAATAAAATATTCATTTTATAAATTTCGTGACTGCTGAATAAGCTTTTAAAATTATATAATTTTTATAAAATTATTATAATGAAATCCGATTCGATAATACACGAATTTTCGCTTTATTACCTTTCAATTGAATGGAATAAAGCTTTTAATTCATGATATATGCACGTCAATAGCAGATAGACCAATTAATCCGATTATCTGCATTAAAAATTGAATTTATATGAACATTTATTCAACAATACCGATTGTATTAATTTTCCTTTCCGGGTGTAAAACAATTCTAAAAAGCCAAAACAAAAAAGTTTAAAAAGAATTAAGAAAAAAAAACCACCATGAGCTCATCAGCCAACGACATGTTGAAAATTGGGAGAAACTTAGTTGCCTCGTCATAATCTTTGGTCTTGACTGTTCCACTGGAACAAACTTGAGCTGCGAATCTTGGAAAATGGCTGGCTCGCAGCGATGATCTTCCTCCGCGACTCGATCGAAGTTACATCGTGTCTGTACACGATTTGGATCTTTCTGATGAAATTTGCCGCTTGACCCGGTTTCTCCCGGAGCGATTTATCAGAGGATCGTGACGGAGCGCGACTTTTGTTATGAGACTCGCGAATGGAAATTCGAGGAAAAGCTCATAAGCTCCGACGATGCGCAGAAGTGTTTCCGCTCGTCTCCTCTGATCTCCGGCTCCTCCTATTTTCCAATGCTTCGACGAGGATCGGATAAATCCGTCGAATGGATCTCTGTTTTCGTATACTCTCTGCGAAATCCGTAGAGAGACGAGAGATGAGAAAGAAGGGGAGAAAAACGGAAAGTGAACGCGGTTCGGGTGCGAATTAACGAGAAGCTCCGCGAGGTAACTCGACTCTGAAGCTTCTTCCCAACTTCCCAACGTTTTCGTAAAACCCTTATAAACTTATTCGCCGTTACACGTTCACTGCATAAACCAAACGTTAATCGCGAACAATGATTTTCAAAATAACTCAAAATTAAACTTTTCCTCAGGCGACGAGCTAGTAAAATTATTAATTAATTAAATGATGACACTGACAGTTTAGTTTTTTGTGAGAAAATCTCAAAAATTGATCATTTTTCATGAATTGGGGCTTTTAGTACACGAAAAACCTTATAAAAAGATGATGGAGAAGAAAAGTAGACAGAAACGTGTAATTAATTCGGAGGCTGTTGAATCGATTCGAGTGTAGGCAGATTAGTTGGGGATGATCCTATTTACAGTACAGAAGGGAAAAGAGGATGAACGAGGAGAGACCGAAACAAGTATAATAACGGAGGAGCGTGTTCTGTATACGCGTGAGGCTACACATACGACCGTGAGCCAAGTTAGTTCGCAAATATATATAGCTAAATTTCGCGTCATGGTTAGTCGGCCGCCTGTACGTGCAAACCCAGCCGAAACTCCTGTTTTTGATGGCGAAGCCGTTACTTTGTGACGTATACCCACGAGTTATTCCAACAAATATTGACCCGAGTTTGTACAACCCGAGTTCCCTCATTCGTTTATCATTCGACCGAATTCTCGCCATTAAATAAAATATTTTCATGAATAATCGAAATAAAAATATTATGGTTTTTTATGTTATTTAATCGTCTACGTGGTTCACCGTTCGACTGAATTTTCGTTACGAAATTCTACGAACCAGTGATATAAAAATATTGCTATACAATCGTTTATGATTGGTTTCGTTATGCCATTATTTATTCGTCGATATAATTTATAATACGACGAAATAAAATGTCTGTTTTGAGAAAAATAATGTTAAAAATAAATGCGTTTTTTCGGATTACCATTTTTTTGTGTGTATACAACACTCGTTACTTTCCAACCAACTCGATATAATGGCGAGAGCGAGATGAATAAAAAATAAATATATGTATATGAAAGAAGAGGACAGAGTCATTTTGGACGTCTCGAAGTTCTCGAAATCTCGAAATCCAATGGGGCGGTCATACTTCGTGAAATATTCAACGGAACGAGGAAACGTTTCCATTCGACACGATGGATTTCCGTCATTCGCCCGGAGATTCGAACTCGCGGCGAGTTAACGAAGGTACACACGCGCAAAATATTCATTGGCTGTTTCCGTCTCGATCGGTCCCTGCTCTCCGTTAAGGACAACAGGGAGCGAACCTCCGTACGTATATCCCCGGCTGATCTCCGTATTCCCTCTATACAGCTTCGAACGTTTGTCCAGCTCCAGTTTCGATTCTGAAATGCATATTTGGTCACGCACTATATGGGCATCTAAACATATTGGAGCGATCGTCACTGTAATGTTTTGTCAATACACGAATAAGACAATTTTATATATGGAAAATTACTGTTCTTGTAATAACGTGTGATAACAGATGAGAAATTAATTTATTGATAAATTAATACATGCCATGGACCCATAAATCAATTTAAATATTTGCCACAATAAAAATTGTTCAATTTTTTGTTATCTACGAAAAATTTCACGTTCCTAAAGAAACATGGTAATTTTTCGTACGAAATTCTCTTCGTAATTTTAGGATTGAGTGTGTTTTAGGATTTAAAAAACTTTGGGATTTCCATTGTTGAGAAAAGTTTTTAAATACTACGATATAACGTTAGTGCAGTAGAGGTGGCAGGTTTGGATATTTCCGAGGGCTCGATACTCTTCTACTGTGAAGTGTGGAAGAGAATAATTTGGCTCACATGGGGAAAATGTACGCTCGTCTGTGGGAAAAGGTACATGGATTCCGCAACACGTGCTGATACGTAGTCAAGGGACAAAAACGAGTGACGTTACACGAGAGTCGACGTTGAGTAACCTCTGGGATGTTTACACCCTCTCGATTAACTTTCAGCTTCCAAATTTCCAGCATCATAAAATAATATCAGTTCGTGGTTGAATTATGAAGTTTTTACTGCATTGCTTTAACTTTCTGGAATGCTTTTCAAAGATTATTCGTGTTAAAAAAAATCAGTAAGTTCTAACTGGTGCAAATTTCACGGAAAATATTCATTTTTATCAGAATAATGTATTTCTTTACAATTGTTCTGTACATCTCTTTTTAGGTCTTCATAGATTTATATTTTTCTCCCATATTTTATATTTTTCACAATTTTTTTTTAATTAAAAATGAAAAGAGTTCCATTTACTTATCCGCCTAATTGGCAAACAGATCAAATGATCACTGGTGAAACGATTATGGTGAGTCGCAAATGTGCAAATATGCAAATGACAATTTTGCCATGGTGTTCCCTCGGGGCTCCCTTTCTCAGGTAAACAAGCTCGAAGCTGGCCAACAGAGTCGAACCGGGCTATGTACATATACACTCGCTTATCTCGTCACTCGATTAACAGAACTCGTGAAGAGGAATTCCACCCTTCTCCTTGTTTATCGCTCGAAATTCACACCCCTGGCCAAGAAGGGTTTATCGCGTCTGAAATTCAAAGCTTTTCGTATCACAATATACGTCTGTTTAATATTTCATAAGTATATCCGGTCCACCATACCTCTCTCGAAATTATTCTGGCGTCGAAAATACTCTTTGCAATTTAACCTGTTCTGTGGCAAAATTGTGACAAAATATTCAAATTGCACGACATATTTTTTTAAATATTTAATACGTTTTTATTAATTCGTTTTCTTGTCTGTATGACATTTTTTAAAAAATTTGATTTAATTACAAATTCACTTTTTAAAGTCGAACAAATTTTTAATCCATGCTTTTCAGTCTTATAAATGTATCATTGAATCATAAATACGTTTACGATAATAGCTCGGTTGATAGTGTGTGATAAAATCAAAAATATTTATACAGAAACTTGATTATTTTTCGCGTGTAATTCGAAAAAAAGGGATTTTTCTATTACAAACTTTTGTGAGATACTAAATTGTACGATGTCGTAATTTTTAACGGACATACGAGAAAGAATAAGGGAAGACTTTGAAAAATAAAAACCACACGATCGTATTTGCTCCGATTTTACTCCGCGCGCTTGGTGCACTTGAGTGCAGGCTCGCCCCATCGCCCACTTGACTCTTTCCCGTTTCATTCCTCTCTCGATCGACGTTCATTGAGCTCGCCATCGTGGAACAAAAGTTTCAACCCTTACCCCACTCTCACATGTACATCAAAATATTTGTGTGCAAACACACTCGTTCGTAACAACAGTATATTCAATTTCTTAAATCGTTCAATTTTTCTCTAAATTTTTTTAAAATACTTACCATTAAAAGTTTCCTTTATATCGTGATGCATCAAATTATTCTTTCCTGTTTTATATTTATACTTTTTCACAAAATAAAAAAAAATCCGATGCGTCGAGCAGAGCACTATAGAGAAAAAAGAACAAAGCGACTTTCGCGATTCGCGAAAGTTCAAATCAACGTGACTGTTGTCATTAACGCTTTTTTATTTGGCAGCGTCCTTGAAAGTCCTCGAAATTTTTCGAGCCCCGGGAACGAGGGCCGAAAGAGGAAAAAGGAAACCGGGGAACGAACGTTTACCGGTAAATCCTCGAAATAAACGATCTGTGCGCCAAAAGCACAAAAGCGGGATGCGTGGGATGGAAGGGTGAGAAAGTGAGAGATAGAGAGAAATAAAGAGGGGTACGAATGAGCCGCGATGGAACGAGCGAAAACAAACTAACTCCTGCGAGCGAGACAACTGCGTGGATTTTCGAGCACGCGCCTCGTTATAAAACTCATTGACCCGATTCCTGCCTTCTATACATCACTTCCAATCGACAATGAAACTTTCAATTTTTATTCATTCGTTCTACGATGATATTGCTAAATTGGAAATTTCTCATCAGCTTTATATCCAAATATATTCTGATGTGTTATAGGCGTTGAAAAAAGTACGTGTCTTTTAGAAATAAAATTTCTAAGATAAAATATATGGCAAGATGAAATAATAAAATTAATTCGTCGAGAAAAACAACGATTTTGTTTCAAATCTGTTAAATATATTCTACCAACTTATCATCAATATGTCATTTGGGAAATAAAATAATTAAAAATTCTTTACGACGAAGGAAAAACAGTGGGATCGTTTGGAGTAGCCAATTTTTGTCCAGCTTCAAATTTTGATAACACCTTCAATTATGACGAGTTCAATTTCGCGAGCTCGGGACGCAAACGAGAGTCAAACGCATTTGCTCTTGTGAGCAAATTAGAAAATTAAATGGAATGAAAACAAGTGTCTATATTCCACGTTACTAATGAGAGGAAAGAGAAAGAGAGGACAGGGAAGAACGGGGATGGCCTTCCGCGCGGTTTTCTCTCGAGGCGACGCACGTCAAAGTTCTCGAGAGCTGGTTTTTAGTGTCCCCGACCGTCCTCGACCTCCGAGGGACCACCGACGAGCACTTTCCGTGAATCTCTCTCTTTCTCGTCAAATTATATCCACGAACTTGGCCCTGTACTATTTAAAAGCGAACCAGAAGAATAAAACGTGAAGCTTTCATTTTCAGAAATTCGTTTTTTATTTGATAAAACATTTAAAACATTTAGTTTGTAGACATAAAAAATGTTTCAAAGTGTCAAAAACTTCAATCGAAAGAGAAATATAATTTTTTGGGACGATCACCATAATAAATAAACACAAATTAATACAGACAAACGTTTAAAAAACTCATGTTATATTTTCTTCAGACAGTGACCTGAATATGAAACATTGTTGTGCAACATAGTTCTCAATGTCTGAAAAATGAAGACTTCATTTTACCAACGTAGTATTTTTTAATTGCAGCGAATAGCGAGTTTTAAAAAAATCGTAAAAAAAGTGTTCAATTTGATGTAAAGGACATCCTTGAATAACCCATAAGTTTAAGAAATGTTAGAAAATATTCCAAGAGTTCCTTCAAAAGTGTACGTGTATAGCGGAGAATCGTAAAAAAACGCGGAGGCGCGGAGATCGTAAAAGGAAACGCGTCAGTTGTGCGATCTAATTTCGCGAAATGTGCCGGAACACACGTCCTCGAGGCAGAGTGCCTTTTATTCACTCCTTTCAGGCCCGAAGACTCTCGATAAACGCGCATTATTTGTAGACAAAGTGACACGGACGATTTAACGCTCCGGGAGGTCTCAGGTGACGGCTTTTTCAGCGCTTGACGGACGGCTACATTTGTCTCAACTTCCGCGACGTTATCAGCTCGTTCAAGCTTTCAACATTCGAGTCCGACGAAAGGGGAGAAAAATCCCAAGATGCGTTTTCGTAAACGGAAATAAATTTTTCTTCCTCGTAGCAGTGAGGGATAAAAGAGAGATAACGTTGAATCGCAATTTAGGAATCAGAATAGCTTCCAGGAGCGATTGAAAAAGAGAGGATAGGGAAAAAATGAATGTATCTCGCTTTGAAGAGAAAAACGGGTGAAAAAAATGAAAAGCGATCGCTCAGGATGAATTGATCAAGGGCTGCAGGAAAAAAAAATAAGAAGAGAGCGAAGATAAAGGTGAATCGAAATCGGAGGATGAGATAAAGAAATTGAGAAGCTGATATAGAAGAGGCGAGAGACTAAGAAAAAAAAGAGGTATTAAAAGGGTCTTTCAAGGTTTCAACGAGGCTAACGAGAGATCACGAAGGCGGTGTGAAAACGGCGATTGTCGCCGGTGCATCCGAGATGCATTCTCATGCCCACCCTTTTCCCATATGAATAATTATAGTACGCGAGTATAGACTGAGCGAATACGCGATCGGAGATTGAGCCTCGGAAGGTGCGAACCAGTGAATCAATAATACAGCTTTACTCAAAGCTATCTACCTTCCGCTCGACGTTTCTCATCCGCGACCACGATATTTCCATACGCGTTTACTCTCATGATTTATATTTATACTATCTGTTACCCGCCACTCCCGTTCGCATGGAAATTTATTATTTGCTCAATTTATATTATCACACGCTTAAAATATTTCCAATGCTCCGTGTGATTATAATAATGAATTTTAATTATATTGCATATATACTGATACGAATATTTCGTGGTCTATTCAACGCATTTGATACTCGTAGCAATAACTCGATCCAATGAATAATTTTATGAACGAAAGCTTTTATTTAATCATGTGTATCTGGCAAAGAAGATTTTTAAGTTCTTTTAAATTTTAGTTAAGATTTAATGAAGTATATTAAAATTTATTGTGTTAGGATATTTTTCTCATGCTATGAAATATTACTATAATATTTTTTGTATTATTCTCTTTATAGTTTTTTTTCACATTTAAAGACGAAAAGATCGTATTATTATTTTAGTACCAGACATATTTTTCTACTTTCGAATTCTTGAGTCCCAAAACGTCCTTTTACAAAAGCGTATTCGAGCATAAACGTCCAGGAAAACGTTCTCACTGCGCGTTCCTTGGCTCGCACATAAAACGATATTTTAATACCAACGATAAAAAATCCTTTGATATTTAAATGACATTTTGCGAACAAACCACTTTATCGACGTAAGTGAGAGAGCTGAGAGCGAAAGGAATTCTCGGGAAAAAATTTTCCACGTAACGAAGTTCCAGTGCACCGTGTTCACATTTTTTCAAATATTTTCTTTTTATGTACGATTTAAAAATAAAATTCTTCATTGCCGAGCATCCTCAAAAAGAAAGACCAGAAGACTCGCTGACGTCAAAATGCTAGAAAAAAATCGATATCTCTTGATGAAAAACTGTGCTCTATTTACCATACAATTTTTATTCTTCAATTTAAAATACGTATAAAATATGCACACGTAAAAAATATACACGCTTTTTCAAAGAAAATTATACACTATTCGACGATTTATCTACAAAATTGTCTAATAATATATTTAAACTTTGATGAAACACTTGTTCAAGCCTTCGATCGAAATCGGATGAGTTTGTAGGTGATAATCCTGGAGATTCGAAGTGCGAATGCACGAAAAACATTTGCATAAAACGAGACGTTGGCCTGTCCGAGGAGAGCGTCGAAAAAATTGGGTCTTGAGCAAAGTGGTAGGCGAGAACGAATTCTTTCTCGAGGGATTTTACCCACGTTCGAGTGACACTTTTATTCCACGGAGAGGAACAGTAAGAAATTGGAGAAAAGAGAGACGAAAGTTTTAAACTTTATCCTACATTTTTTCTTCTTATTTTCTTGTTTTTTTTTTGTTTTTTTTTTATTCTGTCCCTTGTGTTTTCTCGTGCATTTTTTGCGCTCGCAACGAGTGCATTATTTATCGAAACAGCTGACGGGGACTCGCAAATCTCAGCTTACGTGTAGAAGCAAAAAAAGAGAGAGAAGAAGATCGTTGAGAAGAAAAAACAACACAGAATGGGGAGAGCGCTCTGTCGGATTATACGCTCGCTTATACTACTTTTCTCGCGCCTCCGCGTACGAAAAACTCTCTAGCGATTGCACATCGCAATACGAAAACTTTCCGAGGCGGTGTCACGATTCCTCGCCGTAAGGGAAGCTCCCGAAACAAAAATGGGAGAAAAAGAAGCTGAAAACTGAAAAAGCATCAAGACTAAAAGAGCAAAAAGTAAAAGAGAGAGAGAGAGAGAGAGAGAGAGAGAGAGAAAGCGAAAGATATGCTGAGAGAATAAACGTAGGGGAATCGGGTAAGAATATTCACTCTCGATATTGCGAAAACTTCTCCTGATCGAAATATGCAGTTGGAAACTCGAAGTATTTTCCGAATTTTTCAGTTTTGGGTTGAACGAATTATTTTTCGTGCATTCAGCGATATGGATTCACTGATATACGAACTATTTGCGAAATTATTTAGTTAATTTTTTTTATCTATCTAAACTCATTTTGTCTTGCAAAAATTTTCAGTAATTACCTATTATGAAGTCGATATTATCGAGAACACGAAAAAATATACCACTTGAAATTTTGGGATTTTCCTATTTTCGATTCTCGAAAAATCAGGCTGGAGGTTGTCCTTGAACATGCTATTTTTTCTCAGCTCATGTGAAAAAAAACTTGCAACACAATTTTCTATTATTTATATCAAAGATACTTGCACAAATATACCTGAACAGTTTGGGGATCGTAAACATAAAAAAAAGCATAAAACATAAAAATTAACCTGATTTTATAAAAAATACAAAAAATAGGCAGATTCGCTTCGTCTTCATGAATCATCCTCAATAAAGCTTATTTCTTCAAAAGAAAGGTAAGACATTGCTTATTGAAATTTTCATGGGTCTACGAGACTCAGTGTGCTAAAAAAAATTCTTTTGTTTCATAAATATAAAAATAAATAATAATGAGAAAATCGCAATGAAAGAATAAACTGCAATAAAGTCGTATTGATAAGTTTATTGAAATTTCGGTTTTGGGTCGAGTGGCACTTTTTTTTCGTGTTTTCGATGAAACAAGTCGATTCGACGGTGCGGTTTGCGAGGGGTTGTAGACAAAATCCGGCAGCAGAGAGCAGCTGCAGGCTGTTTTGTGAGCCTCCGTGATCTGTCTTGCGTATAGTATACGTGTTCACGAAATACTCGCCGAGTCGGAGCTATTGCTTTTTCCATTCTCTTTTTTCCGCCAATACTCTATTTTCTCTCGATTCGATCTCGAGGACTCGCTTCGCCTTTCCGCGTGCGTACACGCCGGGGAAAAAACTTGGAAAAAAGCTCACGAAAGAAAGGGAGAGGGAGAGGGAGCGGGAGCAAATCGAACCATAAAAACGACCCTGTATCGTCATAACGGTAAAACGAAGAATTTCTGTTCGTATTCGTGCCAGGAAAAAAAATGCCTCGGGGGAAATTCAGTTGACCCGGAGGGGAGAAAAGCGAGACAGAGAACGAGAAAGTAAAGGAAAAGAACGAGCAAAAAAAAGATGGATAGTTAACGTTATATCAACGCGAGCAGAAGCTCTGTTTTTACAAAAGCGTTCCAACTACACGGTCACACGCATCCCTGATTTGATACAAGACTGATTTTTCTGACGTTTGTATACGGAAAGGGCGACTTTTCACAGGGCGTCCCTCTGATTTGATACAGGACTGATTTTTCTGACGTTTGTATGGAAAGGGCGACTTTTCACAGGGCAGAGGAAATAAACGCGTATCTTGCGCGGGGTGGGTGGGAGAGAACGATAAAAATGGGGAAAGGACACATTGACGAGGGTCCGCCGAATATCCGTAGATTTTCTAAACGTTTTGCAGCTTAAAAATTGATATTTTTTCGTTGCCATCCTTGAATTAAAATCCGTCGTTTTTCTTTTGGGACACACGCCGAGCGCGAAACGTTTGAACGAGGTACATAGCGCTGGATATTTATGTTCGGAAAAAGGAGAAACGAATAGATAAAAAACAGCTGTCCGGTATCGGAGTTTTTCGATATATATTGCGGTGCAGAAATCGAGAGAGAGAGAGAGAGAGAGAGAGAGAGAAAGACCGACGCTTTGCCGAGAAGATATGGAGAAAAATGAAGCTCGCCGATCTCGAAGATACGAGGAAAAGGAAGGGAGGGTGAGCGAGGAAACTGTGGAGCGGGGGATTGATTTCGGCTTCGTGACGCGTAACGATGATGCGCCCGTGTGTGTATGTTTCTTTCGTGCAAGGACGGGCAATTCTGTCAGGAGAGCTCCGAGCGAGCGAAGTGTGAAGGCTCCATCGCGCGACAAAGGAAAGCTCCATTTACCGTGTACGTCAAAATGAAGCCCGAGAGAGATAGATCGACAGAGAGAGATGCTAAGAGACGGGGAAAAAGTAGAAGAGCCTTACCAGGTGTCCCGGAAGTCGATGTTGAAAATGAAGAGACGCATCCGCGAGAAAATTCTCAACCGAAAAGTACAAGGGCGCTTCTCGATCCGAGCAAAACCTGAGGAGTTATCGACGAATGAAGCTCGACGAATCAGCGGGCGCTCGGTCACGTGATTGGCCGCCAATGGTCTCGCGGTCACGTGACTCGCACGCGATTCCGATTAGCGCACAGTCAAGAGCGGATAACACGTCACTGACGCCTCGGATCGAAAAACGCCTTGAGACTCTTCGTCTCGGAATTTCATCGGGAATCCAATTTTGACGCTTTTTGATATTGAATTCGGGCGCACCCGGTACACTTGTTTCGGAATTACATGATCCTTCATCGGAATAAAATATCTCTCGAAAAAGAAGCTACTGGGGGGGTAGGAGAGCGGAGGAGGGTGGAAATGATGGAAAGCGAAGCAAGTGAGAAGTGTAAGAGGTCTCGTGGGTGATGGCGAGGAGAGAGGATGGAGAGTCTGGATTCAATCTAGCAGGATTATACCGTTCGCATCCGCGGATCCACCGCTTTTCGCTTCTTTCCTTTTTTTTCTCTTTCACCCGCATAAACGCGAACGACTGGCGCACCGTCTGAGAGCGCGATGCTTGCAAGCTCGAGGAAAACAGTTATTCGTGACATAATATCCACAGGGAAAAAATGCAACGTGTCATATCGCTCCTGGGAAAGTCGCTCTCCTCATATCCTCGAAGAAAAGTCCATGAAGTTCATTCGGGCGCTCTCTGGACTCCTCTTTTTTTTTCTCGGGAAGCAGGCAGAAGGTCACGAACCGAAGCTCACGAGACCATCGGATGGAAAATCCCTCGATATTATATGTGATCCTTTCGCACCCCTTTTTCCATATACTCTATTTTTGTTCCTTTTTTCCTTCCTTACGCTCTTTCTCTCCTTCCGGAAAAGTTCAAAAGGCTTCGATCGCGGTATCACCCTTCCACAAAGACAATTTTCTTTCGTTCGCCTCCCACCGCTCTCTCTCTCTCTCTCTCTCTCTCTGCTTCTTTTGCTTAAACTTTCCAAGGGTGGTGACATTTAGCAGAGATAACTTCAAAAAAGAAAAGAATAGAAACTTGGAGGAAATTTTTTTCTTCGATTTTTAAGAATTTTCTTGCAATTTGTTCAGTACGAGATTTAAAGAGGAAAATGAAAGCGTCTTGACGGCTTAATTGCCAGAGTTCCCTGACAAAATCAAAAGTTTTATTTACCGTCTAAAAAGTTTATTTGAGTTTTATATACTTTTATTTTGCTCCCCCAGCGAGACTCTTTTCTTCTCCCGTAAAAACGAAAATTATTTTCTTCTCAGTTTTCCAATTTAACGCTTGACTCTGGTCGCACTAAAAATGTTCAACTAATCGCGAGGGACTCTTGCAAGGGGGCGGAGAATTTTCCGAGCTCGATGAGAAAAATGAGAACGGACGGGACAGGATCAACGCTAAGCTTTCTTGTTCCCACTTAAATTGCGTTTCCTTGTGCGCGCTACCGTCGGGAGGAAAAATGAAAGAGAAATACCACCGACTTGCGCCCGGTTTTCACATTGACCAGAGACCGTATGTCACTTTTTTCCTTGTACACATTTTTTCGCAATTCTCTATCTACACACTTCCCATTGCACATTTTTCTTGGTAAAGAATCTGCTAAAATGGTATAGCTCTTCCCTCTTACGTCACTCATACAAAAAATATCTATCGTTACTAAAAATTTATTTATTACTTATAAAGAATTTACAATTCATTATTGTACAAGTAATTTTCTATAAAAGTTCTTTTATAGCTGAGAACAACCGTGACTGCATCTTATATCCAAAATGTAAGCGGTTTTGCGACATGTCAAAAATTTTCAATAAATTAATATTAAATTTATTGTTCGACAAATTCTGTAGACTTATATTTAAAATTTTTTTTCTTTTTCAAAAGAACAAAAAGTTATTATTTTTTTTCAAAAGTAACAAAAATCATAAAAAAGTCTGTGTAGAAAAATTCTTCGGTGAATAATTTCGCATAAATCTTACATTTCATGTAAAAAGTTAGAAGGAGTCTTATAAGCTCTAATTGGAAAGTGGAATGCAGCGCTCGATTCAGTACATCGGCAAGAAAAAAAAGTGGCGGAAGGGAGAGGTTTTCCCTTCTCGGTTACTCGCGGAAACAAGCGCGAAGAAAACTTTATTGCTGCCTAGTGTGCTTCGTTTCGTCGAAATAGAGTCTTTTTTTATCAGTCAGTGCCCTATTTTCTTTTCCTTCCACGCTTTGTATATTTTTCTTATTAGCTTTAAACTTTTCATTTTGTTTCAAATACGTTTGTATAGGCATAAATTTAGGTTCTTTCGTGTATAGTTTGATTAAAAAATTATTTTGGAACTTCTGTGAAAGTGCAATTTCACAGTGTGCGAATGCTGAGTTTCTTCACGTTTTAATAAACTTTTTCGCATTTATCGAAAGATAGAAAAATGGTGATTGTTTCGGAAAAAATGTGATTATCGGGACGCGATTGGACGGGATTGAAGCGTTGTCGTGGGCGAGGAAGTTGAAGAAAAATCGAGAAACAGGGGAACAGGAGAGAACCAAGGTGTAAAGAAACATTGTCGCGAGCGAGCGAACGAAAATGCAATATTTCAATTATCGGTCGGGCACCAACGGTGTGACGGAAAAGCCCCCGTGAGATTGACGTCGTTATCGCTCGTCCCTAGCACGAGAAAATATTTTTTTCTCCTGTGTAACTCTCCCCTCTTGGATTTCTCGGGTTGACCCTCTTGTCCGAATTAGAGCAGCCTTTTGTCAATCAACGACTCGACAACCAAATCGATATCGCAACAAATGAAATTATATTGGAATTTTTTCTTATTCACAAATTTAATTACAATTTTTTAATAATTCCTTCTTAATTAATATTTTGAAAAAAAAATTCTTTCGTAGTGTAACAATCTAATAATCATGATTTGGTAAATATTTTTCAATTGTTATTTTTAAGGTAGTTCGTTCATTAAAATAAATATATAACTATAAACGATAAAGATTGTATTTTTTATCGGTAAATACTTGATTAACTTATTATTTTCAAAATTTTATCAAAATCGACCCTTTCACACTCTTGGCGAAAATAATAAAAATTATTTTCTCGAGATTTCCTCTCGAGTCGCTAACGATGAATTTTTTTTAATTTTGTTTTCTCAACATTTTATAAATAAATCGTTACTCACGCATGTATGATCCATTTTATAATTGATTGTAGACTCATCAATAGTATAATTTTTTAAAACAATAAAATTAACGTAATCTGCATATATTTTCAAATTAATAACTTTTGGTATCAAAAAAGTGATCGAACTATGTTACAAAACTAGTATATATTTTTTAATTTCGATTCAACAATTGGAATTGCATTTCCCTTTTAAATTTTTTCGTCTATATTTCCGTACGACATATTTATTTCGACAGTTGCTAGATTTTTGACGTTTCCGTCAACGTGGAAAGAGATAAATATTCACGAAACAAAAAAAGGATCACTTTTAGGCCAGGGAGCTTTTGCGCGTATTTACGTGTACACGCGATATTTATGTATTCACGTCCGCATGTAAAGAATTGGTTTTATACATGTATATTATAATGGAGTGCGCTTCATTCGGTGGAAGCATAAAGCATATTCTGACGATAAATCTCGGCGATTCTCGCGGCCGACTTGCGCAGGCCGATTTCTCGTGGCTCGTCGGCGAACATGAGGGGGCGGGGAGAAAAACGGGAGGAAGAATGGGACGCGATCTATGGCGACGCTTTCGGGAGAGAGCGTTCCCTGGTATTATACACACGGAAAATGTCCGGAGATCGCATCCTCTCATACATATTTAAATTTCGGGCTTTCGACGAAACTCTCTCTCCAAAACTTTCTCTCGCTCTCTTTTGTGTCGTCCGACGCCGGGAGAGCCCGTTTAAGCTTCTCTTTACTTGGCACGTGCCGGTGAACGCTTCTCTCTTCGAGGAATGCTGCCCGGAACTCCCGGAGAGAAGCGAGACGAGAAAAGAAAAAACGGCATTAAGATTCCGGAGCGAAAGAGACCGAAAATCCTCCATTATGATAAACGAGAGACGTCAACTCGCGCCTCTCTCGTGTATTTATTTATTAAGAAGCACGATCATCAATATTCATTGGTGCACGAGATGCTTCTCGTGTATTCAGCACGTTATGAAAATCCGCACGTATATCATTACGAGAACTCTAATACGAGAATTTATGCGCATAATTCTTTTCTGTTTCAGGTGGAGTTGAGCGAAGATAAGTGTTATTGAGAATCATCGGTGACAAAAAGATCGAGAGAGTAGATAAAAGTGCGGATTTGTACACCAATTAAGAACGAAAGTAGATTTTTAGCTCAATTAAAAAAATATTAAAGAGGGCAGATTGAGATAAAAAAAAACGATAAGTATAAACATATTTGTGTACGCGAGAGGAATAATATCGTGTGACAAGATGATGAATGGGGAGGGATCGCTCGCAGGGAGAACTTTGACGAGATTCGATTAGTGGTTCGGGTGGGGGAGGGCGCGGAAAGGGTGGTCGATGGACCATCGGAGTGCACGGTACGACGAAAGATGTCGAGAGTAACGGGAAGGCAGTAGAGCGGAAGAAAAAGGACTGAGAGCCAGTGGGGAAAATGTTGGTCGACGATTGCGGGGCTCCCGGATGGGGACCGAGCGTACGCGGCGGCTGGTCCACGCCGGGCGGATGCAGAAATTCCGCGATGAGCTTCAGCGGGAGCGTGCCCTCGCTCCATCCAACTGGCTCCATGAGATCCTTGCGGTCTCATCACTCCACGCAGGTTATTATTTACTGGTTGCATCCGCGATTCTGCGTAATTATTTCGCAGGCACGAGCCGGAAATTCGCAATGAAAAGTTCTTATGACTCGTACAAAAATCACATTTTTAGCTTTATCGTTGACGTGATTATTTTTTCAATTATCTTTTTTACGTTCTACGGAAAATTTTCGATCGAGTGATTGATCGGCTTTTTAATTTTTTTGGACGAAAAAAAAATTTGGCTCACTTTGCAGTCTTCTATAGATTCATGAAAAAAGTTTAATGAGTGACCTCTTTCATCGTTTTACTTCATCACGTCAACTCTGTTATATATATGTGATTTTTAAAGATCTTTGCAAAATGAAGCGAATTCTGCAAGAATCAAGTTGATATTTTCATTATTTCAATAATTATACTCAGCTTTGTGAAGGATTTAAAAAAACATTTGATAGGGAGTACAGCTTGAAAAAATTCGAAAAATTTCGATTTTGAGTGCACATAAGGTAGTAAAAATACAAAATCGTCTTGAGATACACAATTTTCTTTAGAATTTGCACAGATATCTTCTTTAATATATGAAAATGTATGTGTAAAATCAAAACTTCTTTAAATCTCCTATATAATGTTAAATATAATAGCAATTTTAAAAAATTAATATCTTGATTACTACATATGGCAAAGCCTCTTCAATGATGCTAAAGAACTGTGCAATGTTTTCAAAAAATCAGTGAAATTTCAAGTGATGATTTTATATTTACTCTTCACGTGTATAGCCAAATTTTTGAATAGAATATCTTGTAGTTGTCATATGGAAAGACTAGATGAAAAATAATTCACAGGCCCCGATGGAAACTCCAAGACGTTGCATCCACTGTCATCCGGTCCACTTGGGAACGCCGACCAATTATGGGCCACATCCGGTACAATATTACACACCGAGTCATTGCATGGACACCGGGCATCAAAACGGCCTGGGAGGTGGAGCGTACTTGCCCCCTCGTGGCAGTTCCTATCACGGTGGTAAGCAGACGAGCATAGTTTTCAATTACTATAAATCAAACGAGTACGTTCAAACGATGAGATATTGATCCTGCCGAGTATTTAGCTCGAAAATTATTTTACTCGTCTTGTTTCTATACGATATATAGTTTCCGAAATGAACATATTTATCGATTATGCAAAAATGAATTATTTACGCTCGACGGGAAAACTTTTGATTTCAATGCTACGTGAAATTGGCTGGTATCTCATTTTCTGTGTGATTCATGCGGCAAAACATTGCCTCGGAGGGACATGAATCAGAATTATACGTATATGGGAGTAAGAAAGAAGAAAACTCGAAGAAAAGATTCGCCGGGTTTCGGCGCTACGGCCGCGAGAAAAATTGCGAAAGAGGAGACTACACTCCGCAAAAGATATAAGTAATTGCTTCTTTCTTAAGAGCATTTTTCTGTCAAGCTGCAGGTATAACGAGAAACGGGAATAATACGCGTCCGTGGGAGAAAAAAGAGCAAAAAGAGATTCTTGAGTTCACTTTTTCCTTCGAATTTTGAACGCGGCCGAGGTAATTAGAAAGATGAGAGAAGACAACTCCTTTTCCCCCATTTTCACCGAATTTATGACGCGAATTGTTAAACTAATCGAGGAAAAAATTCAGTACCGTCGAGGAGAGAATAATTCATCCTGGAAAATTTTCACAAGAGATTATCCCTATTATAAATTCAGTAATAACCAAGATTAGCAAAGATTTTTCACGACGAGGTTAAACGTTTGTTTGATGTTTAAAAAATGAATTTTTCATCTTCGAGAATGAGTGCGACTAGGATTTCGTCTCGAGCTTGAAATTTTGTTTTTATGGAATACAAGCTTAATATATTCTTTTTTTTCTTGTTTAATTTTATTTTTTAATAAAGGACACTCGATAACCTCGCGGCATCTGATTTTTTTCTTCTACTTTCCGGAAAGAATCCCCCTCGGACTCTGGACGGACAAAGACGAAAAGAAATAAGCGCGAGCCATGGGGACGCGAGCCGAGGAAATTTGCTCGAGTGAAAAGAAATGCAAACATGGAAAATCGAGCGACAGGGGACTCTGAAAATGGGGGAAGAAAAATTGAGGAGACAGAGATTCGTTCCGCGTCTGACTATTCATTGATTTTTCTACTCGTTCCGTGAATCCTGATCGGCCCAGATTGAGCCTTGCTCTCTTTTCCCTGTTAGCTCTGAAACGAACTGAGAAAAATGTACGATTTAACGACTCGCTGGCAAACGAAAAGAAAATCCCGCACGATTGAAAGTTTGAAAAAGAAAAATCAAAGAAGCCAAATAATCACCAAAATCTCAATGTGAAATCTTTTGCACAGTATATTTATATTCTCCTTTGTATTTTATTCATATAAAAACGCCAAAAAATGGGACATTTTTGATACGTACGTATATGAAAACTGAAAAATCGCCAGGGACTGGAATTAAAAAAGAACGAGAATAAATCACTCGACAATGATAAATGTGTTTCTCGTCGAATGACACAGGTGAAAAAAAAATCTAGAGAAATGCATTTCCAGAGATTCTTAGTTTATGCGCATCTCGTATTTTTCTCGTCGTGTAATAAAATAACTGCCGGGTCAAGGAATCTTCGTCTCGCTTCCGGCTGCGAAATTAAAAGTGAAAAAAAGAGAGGACGCGGCGGAAAAAAGGGAGTCCCGGGGAGCGACTTCCACTGCGTGTCCCTCGGCAATCTTGCAGAAGTCACGTGTGCGAAATCCACGGGAGAGATGGACCACGTTGAGAGCAATAACTCGTTACAATTTTTTCTCTCTCTCTCTCTCTCTCTCTTCGGGAATTCTCCCTTTTTAATCTCTCCTTTTTCAGTCTCAACCCTCGCCCCGTGGGATAAAAAAAACTTGGGTACACGGTTTTCACGCCTTCTGCACAGTCGTCTCCACGCTCGTAGTATTTTATTATTTTTTTACTCTTCATCTATCTCGTCTGCTTCTTTTCTCTCCCCCTTTTTGTTCCTTCCTTTCTCGGGCTTGCTCCTCCGCGGAGTTTCTACTTCCGCTTCCGGCTCGTTGCCCTCGCGATGGTAATTAAGAATATTAGGTTTTACCCCGGGCAAGGGAGGGAAAAATGTCAAGTCTCGCACGAGTCATTTGTCCGCACTGAGCTTTCTCTCGAGCCTCGTTAAAATTGCGTTCACGCAAAAAATACTTGTAAATATTTGTCGGGGATTCTCCTTTTTCGCGCTTTCGTATTACTTCGTTAACTTCGAGTCGCTGGTTTTTTTTCCACCCCTCTCTTCTCGCTGCCGTCTCACTGTTCTCGAGAGAAAACAATTCAAATTCCAACCTCGGCGTCTTTTACAGTTAGAAATATTAAGCAAATTTCATTACTCTCATAAATCTTGACTCCCGAATTTCAAAACGTTAATGAAATTCCTCGCTAGAAACTTTTATTCAACAACGATGACTCGCAATAAGTTTGCTGAATTATCAATTTTTCATCGAATTTTGTAATATCGATAAATATCCCTTCGATATATTTTATTAATATTCGAACCATTGAAATCAATCACTTTCTTCAGCCAGTCATTTTTTATTTCGAACCATAATTTTCCTTGCTGAAATGTTAAAATTAATAATTTTCAAATTAAAATTATAATTATGCGAATCGATTCACACAAACATCGAACAATGATAAAAAAATTTCAGGAAAATTCCAACGAGGAACGAAGAATTTTTATTAATAAAATATTTTCAACGAGAATATACACACTGGAGTGTTCTCAAATGGAACAAAACTTCCGAGTGAAAAAAATGATATACAAAGTTGATTCGGGATAATAATCATAAAACGAATAGTGAACAAAAATGAGAAATAAAAATAGCGAGAGTGGAGAAACGAGTAAATGTGTACGTTCAAAAGAATTCGAGCTTGTAATGATTTTTCATTTCATCCCGACTTTCTTCCTTTCGAGGGAAATGGGAGTGTGTATGCTATTTCATTACCAGTTCACGGATTTCCATCCGCAGATATTCATATTTTCCTGGCTATTTTTTTGCCTCTCCTCACTTTTCTCCCTTTTTTCATTTTCTTTCTTTTCATCTCTTGTCCAGCGTGTGTTTTCAGTATTCCCCGTCCAAGTTCAAGCATTTTTAAAGCCACTCGGCGGGAGTATTCATACAGCAACATGCGCAGCAGCTTGTTACTGAAGGGTTTACGAGTGGCCTGACATGCACGAAACGAGTGGACGCATATTGGTACAATTCCTCGGTTATTATTCCACTATTTAAAAAACGACCACTCTGAAAATTTATTAAGACGTTCGAGAAAAGGTTCAGAGAGAAACGAGACCCTTTTACCTGTTATTTATACTTCCATGGCCGCTTGAAAATTTTCGCGAGTTCCTCGAAACAATTCTCTCCATCATACGCTTTACGACTTTATATTTAAGAACTTTGTGTCCAGAATCGTGATGTAAAATTTTTGAAATTTTATCAAATAACATTTCCAAAACATCATATTAAAATTTCACCACTGAGAAATAACATTATGCATGTCTTGTGTGCAAAAAGATAAGATCTGATGCATTATACATTTAATTTTAATAAAAATAGATCATAAAAAAACTTTCAAAAAATTATTAATGAGTAAAAAGTACATATTAAATATCAAATAATTTTTTTCAAAATTTCTTCTAAAAAAGATGTTTAAACTTTATTTTAATTTGTACGTCGATAATTTTAAAAAATTTTTTAGATCCAAGGGTACGATGCATGGACATGGACGAGAGTTTGCCAGGGAACACGAACTGGGTCCTCGGCGATCTTCGAAGTCTTCACAGATGCGTTCCAGCTCTTCGGAGAACAGGTTTAAAAAAAAAACAAGTATTCTCGGCTCACCACAGATTCAATTATGCTCTAATTTAAACATAATTAAAAACATTCGTATAGCTGACTTGGGTAATCGTGAAAATTTACGTTTCTTCATATGTATATATATTAGACCGTGGAATAAATGAACGTGAATTGTCAAGAGAAATCGCCTCGGATTTCGTCGGATGCGAAATTCTCATTTGAGGGCTTGAGACCGCGATATACATTCGTTCCTTTGTTTCTTTCGACGATCTCAGCCCGGCCCTTCCATCGACGCGCTGAATATTAATCGACAAAGTATACGAGAAAAAAAAGTGAATCGCAAGCTTGCTACTTTGCCTTCATCAGGACTCCTCGAAATTAAATTTTTTCAAAACAAACAAAATCGAGACAAATTAAAAATAACTAGAAAAAAAAACAAATGAAGCTCGTATTTCCAATATACATCGTAAATAATATAAATAACTTTAAAATGAGTTTCGCTCAAATTGATCAACTGAAAGCAAAGATAAAAAAAATTCCATTTAGAATCAAACAATTGAATATTTAATATAAAATTATCGTTACTACGAAAATTAAAATGTCTGCATGAAATAATTTTTTCGTGTAATTGAAAAATTGATTGGTTGGAAACGATCGGAAGTTATTTGAAGAAAATTTTATGAAAAAATATGTTATTCAAAATGCTTGAGCGTAACGAGGAAGAGAACCGATTTGAAGTTATTTCGAGGAGAATTTATTAAGCAATAAAATGTATTCATGGTACGGAGAGTAAAGAGACGAGAGAAAATATTTGAAAAAAAAACAAATGTTGTTGCGAACAATTGAGAATTTCGTTTATTTACTTTGCAAGGTTTGGACGTGGCCGGGATGCGAACGCACTTTTATCCGGAGGGTGGCTGGGGCTGGCTGGTATGCGCGGCTGGATTTCTCGCCCTGTTGCTCACGACCGGGATGCAGCTAGCTTTCGGTCTTCTGCATCTGTACGCGGTGCGTCATCTCGGAGAGCGTCATTTAATGGACATAGGTGAGTGAAGCGAGAATATCTCTTTTTTTTTCTTTCTGTCTGTCTCCCACGCGTTTTTTTTTCGAAAGCTCGCACGAAATGGGCTCTCTGCTCATTTTCATTCGCGGCAATAGCTCCCCGCAACCGGAAACACCAGCGATTTATATATTCCTTGCCTTTTTTCCGCCTTTCTCTCAAAGTACGATTTAATACAGCCCGCGGGCAGTGAACAATCCTCGCGCATGGGCCATCAGTGAGATGCAAAAAGGTAAAAGCGCACTCGGAAAAACAAAAACAACAACGAGAGCCAAATAAAAAGCTCGGAGGGGTAAAAAGCGTCGCTTTATCAATTCTGCTCACCAGGTTTCATTTCGCGAATTTATTCTCCGAATATAATAACAACAATAACTGGTACACACAGCTAAAACAATATTGTGGCGAGGCCTGATAGGTTTTTTAAATAAAACTTCGATTATTTCACACTGCTCGCGAGCTTTCGCGATATATATTTTCCCTCTCGATTTTTATCTCTCACTCTCCCGTTTTTCGCTCCAGTTTTTCCGCTCCCGGGCTCGAAAGAAACGTGTGAATGGGCCGGAATTCGCTCCCGGGGGTTTTCTGCTGGGAATTTCGTAGAAAAAAAATGTGTCTCATATTTGAAAATCTATCTATCTCTTCTGACGAGTCTGGTCGCCCGAGGCTGGGCCAAGTCTCTCCCGACGTAAGTGATTATCCGGGAGTTCGAAAGGGGGGACCGAGAAGATCGAGCCTCGTCGCGCTCGTACTCGTTTTAACGAGCACCGGGGGTCGAAGAACGGGAGAATGATGAGAGAGATGGAAGGAGAGAATACACGGAGGAAGAGGCTCGATAAAAGCTCGCCACACGCCGAAGGGGCTCGCGCCGCGGACGCGCGTCTTATTTCTCGATATTCGGGCTCTGCTGCTCCACATTCGCGAAAAAATCCCCGGAGGACGATGCTTTCTCACCAAAGTGTAAACCTTACCTGCGACCGAGACCCGAACGTAAATAATTCTTTCTTTTCTTTTTCTGTACGTGATATAAGGGAGCCGAGGGACGACTGAACTCGGTTATTCCTTTAAAACATTCTATCATGCATTCAATTTAATAAAAAAAAAATTATTATCAAATATATTCGAATTTTGTATGGATTTATGGATTTTGTACAATCCCAGCAAAGAGTACATTTTTGACGTTCGATTTGTAAAATTCAGTCTCTACCTTTATTTTTGCCACAAAATTCGATAGCAAAATTATTTTGAGTGCAGTCCAAAAAATAGTAAAAGTTCAAAAATCATTTTATTTATCAATAGCAATATTTTGATTTTTCTGCATAACGATTCTTCTTGTAAATGTTCTTGTTGTAAAACAATATTTTGTAATGATATCACGTACATTAAAAATAGTGAACCGCTTTAAATATTGGTTAACAAATCGTCATTAGAGTAATAACTCTCGTTTATTTAAATTGACAATTTAGACGTTGATGATTTTTTTTTTCATTATTTTGAGTAGTAGTCGGAGAAACTTATTTTCTCAAATTTGGTCCCCGACGTGATAGGGACATCTAAAGAATTCGAGGAGAGGCATTCGTCGAGAGACAATCGAGGGTAAAAAGAGGAAAGAGAGATAGGGAGGAGACGCATAGTGAAGTCCCGTGAACATTTCCACTTGGTGGTGTCTGACGATCTCGAGGATCGTAGAAAAGTGGGTAGGAGTTTGGTACTGGGATGTGCTTCGAGGAATTTCCACTCAAACTTTTATTCTTTTCGAGAATACCTCTTCTCCAGAAACAGAGAGAGAGAGGGAAAGTCCTGTACCTTTTTTTCACTCGCAATATTTTAGATATACGTATATTGATTGAAAATTTACGAGTGCTTTCAAGATAAAAGTGTGAGAATGTTCTAAGCTGATAAAAGTTGGATTTTGATTCGAAAAATTCGTCATTTTGTTGTGTCTCAAAGTGCATTTTCCTATAATTACACTCTTCTAAAATGTTCCAAAGCAAAGGATGTAACCGAAGAAGTGTAATTAAGAGAAAGAGGAGTGTCGAAATGGTACATTGGCATTCGGAATAATGAAAAGGAAGGAGAAAAAGGTGGGAGAGAGCATCAGGGAGGATGAAGCGATTCGAAGCGAGAAGAGCTTACGACATCCAATTAGCAAAGTTCCATCCCCTCGAACCCTTCTTCTTCTCCCTCGCTGTCGTTTCTTTTTCTCGCTCGTTCCGAGTTTTGCAAGTCTATCGAGTTAACAGAATGAAAGTGATCAAGCTATTTAAGGCACTTCTATATCGCTGTAGCGCTATCCCAGAGATTTTTTTTTAAATACATCCAGCTTCAATGTATATACATGCATATAATGAGTACCCATATCCTGCTAAATTTTAAAGTAGTTTGTCAACTCAATTATCGAGAAATTGATTAATAAAAGTCGGTCACTCCCTGACCAAAGTATTACGATATAGAAGTGATTTTTCTAATTGCATTGAAACAAGTTAAATACATATTTATACATAAACCATCAGGATTTTCCAAAGGTTTGAATTATAATAGAATACTTTTGGGAATGTAATAGTTTGAAAAAAATAGAATCGATTTTTTGTCGATATTGCGGGGCGCAATCCAATATTCACATTGAACAAGTCGAAAATCTGACTTTTCGATCAGTTTTTCGAATTTTTCCATACGAATTCTTCGATTGCGCCCCGAATAAGTAGCATTTCCGTTATCTACAGGAAATTTCCGATCGAATAAGCTCTTAAAATCGAGAAAAAAAAAATTTTTGCCAATTTTTTTCCATTTTTTCAAAAATCTTCAAGGGGTGATAACTTTTTTTAAAATTAATGAATTAACGTAATTCCAACGCCATTCGCTTCGTTTTGCAAAAATCTTTAAGAATCACCCATAATAAAGTAGATTTGGTCAAGAAAAAGAAAAAATATCGCAAATTTAAATTTTCATGGGTCCACGAGACCCAGCGTGACTCGCCAAATTTCTTGAAATTTTTTTTTTTCTATTTCAAGAGCCTATTCGATCGGAAATTTTCCGTAGATAACGAAAATGATAATTATTCGGAGCGCAATCAAAAAATTCATATTGAATGAGCCAAAAAACAGAAATAAACTTTACAATGATTATTGTATTTTACTCTTCCGAAAGCTCCTAGGTCGAGCGGCCCTATTGAGAGCGTGTACTGTAAATACATTGAAACATTCTGTATCGAATCGTTAAAAATATACTCCGGGGTGACATGTAGATGTCAAAGGGGCGTGACGAAATAATTGTATAATCAATCGGCGCGTTTAAAGCTCGAGGATATCTGGAGCGAAAAAAGTAGACGATGGAGGCTTCCGTTGAAGGAGATTCCGAGAGTCGTCGATTAAAAATTCGACGCCTCGTGGATGCTTGCTTGATGGATGCTCGAACGACCATGACTTACTTTCTCGTTTCGCCAACTTACGAGCTTATTAACTCTCCGATTCTGAAAGCCAGCAATTTTTTTCCGCGGCCGAAAACCTCTGCAGGCTTTGCGAAAATGGGTCAATATCTGAAACAAAATGCAAATCGAGTTGAAAACTCATTTCATCGGTATTAAAATACATCTCGGTTTTTGTTCCAATAACCTTGCGAGTTTTTTCATCTCCAGTGGATGTTTTCGTTCTAATAATGTTTGAACATGATAAGAAGATTGGAAATAACCGTGAACATGAATCTTATAAAACTTTTGTCCAAATGTTGATAAGAATAAAAAAAAATAGGAATTTTCATGAATGAGTCTCGTTTGAAAAAACAAAAGTTGGAGGTTCACTCTACTCATCGCCCATTGGTTGAACTTTTTCTTCTGCTCTTATATTTCCGTGGGTAATGGTTGAGTTCTTATCGAGGAAAAGCTGACTTTGCGCTCGATCTTTCCTGTTCTCTCTCGCGTTTTTACTTCCTTCTTTTTTTCCGCTATCTCGTTTGCCTCGTTTTCCAGTGAGACACTGACACACGCGAGCGAGCTCTCGCGAGGGCGCACATCCCTGCGTCACGTGAGAAAAGTGATGCTCGAGAAAAGTCTCTATTTGATCTCGGCGTCTTCGAAACTTTCACACTTTCCACTGGTTGAAAAAAAAATAACGCAATTTTTTTCGCACCGTTTCAGTGCGTCCCATTCGATGAATTCGCAAGCTCTGTACTTTCATTCGTGAAATTTACTGTAAAGTGAATCTTGAAAAAACTTTGAAAGACCTAATTTCCCTCTATTTTTATAAAAATGATTTACGAGGAAAAAAGATGAGTAAAAAAAAAATATATATTTTACCGATTCTCTTTTCGATTCTCGAGATCGGTGAGACGTTCCAAAATTCGGACGTGACAAGAATATGTTTTTAAAGTGTGTGTATAAGCGAAGAATAATGAAAAAGTAAAAACGGGACGATTGCGGGAGGGGGATATGATGAATTCCTGTCCGTCCAGGCGGAATCGTCTTTTCATCCGAGTTCCAGCGGATCATGAAAGAGCGGTGAGATGGATCACGGGGACGGGAGAGACTCCAGAAAAAAAAATATAGAGAAACGAGGCTTGACCCAGAATTCGTTTTTGTCGTCTCGGAGGAGGCACTCTTCGGGAGCCACGGCCTTGTTGCTTCGCGCCGGACGGTATAGCGGTATCGGGAAGAGATATGGCCCTTTTCTAGTTCTCCTTCGCGTAACAGTGTTCCGAGGTCCGGAACGAACAGCCTGTTACGTATGTGAACGAAATACTCGGCTTTGGAGCCCCCGAAAGAGATGGCGCGGAGGTGTAAGCATGAAGAACGGAATAACGCCGAGTCTCGAGGCTTTTCGGATCTCTCTTTTACTGATATATATACAACCAGCCGTGACCTGACTATCGAGCTACCTTCTCCCGCAAACCCTGCTGCACACACATACACCATCAAGGATTGGATTTCCTTTTATAAAGCTTTTCGCCAATCTTGCACTTTTCCATCTACCCACTATTTTACCAAGATGCCAACTTCGCTATACACTTCAAAAAATGACGAATGCCCATTATTGACCGATCCAAAAAAATATCAAAATATACTATTTCTCAACATTTCGTTAAAAATGTTTCATCGATGGTTGCAGGTTCTTGATCGTTGGCTCGTGTCAAGAAAGAACCTAGACTTGAATTAAATATGTTGTACCACTCTGATTTAAAAAAAAAAGTTAAAAAAATATTAAAACTTTTTTCAAAGTAATTATTTAAATAGTTAAACCACATCTGACTCATCTGAAAAAAACCTTACAATATATTTTTTTAAAAACATCCAACTAAATTAAAAAAAATTTAATTCATGAATTTTATCCGATTGGTACAGTAAACTTGAAGTAATAGTAATAATTCATTAAAATAAGCGTTGACTTATTTTAATTAAAAAAAGTGTTTGCTGTTGGGAATTCACTAAAAGATGAAAAACATGTTGATCCGGTAATTGTAGTGAGTACGTTCCAACCAGTTTCACATCGTGAAACCAAGCTTGAACAGACTTGGAAGTTGTCATCACCAATTTACGGCGCACGCATGAGATATCTTTGCCGGAACGTGGCTGTGCCCTATTGGAGCGAAGTTGCACAGGATGGTACGGTTTTGAGTTGGAATTAGAGAAGTTTGAAACATAAACAGCGGTAACGAGAAGGAAGGATCTTATTTCGTCGTCGCATACGTCAAACGAGGCATCGTCAAGTTTTACAGGATTCGGATGGTCTTCGGAACGACGGTAAGAGATTTCAGAGATGAGTGAATCCTGAAACGTGGATAAACATTGAGTGAAATTTAACCTGGTGGAAAAAGGATTCCTTGCGGATTTGTGTGTGGCCGTGTGCGCGTCGGAGGATCGAAGGGTTCATCGGCACGTTTGAAACTCCATTTTCGATCGCCCGTTCCCGTGATACAACTTATCCGTGAGCTGAGAAACGAGCGAGCGGAGAATAAGGAGAGAAGGAGAAAAGTGGCCGTTGTCAGTTCATCTCACGACCTGTTGCGAAAGCTTTCGGAGCTGGCTCTCTCTTTCTCTCTCTATATACAGACATACCTATTTGCGGAGAGCAGAGTTTAGAGTTATGACGGACATCAACGAGGGATGAAACTTGCCGAAAAGCTCGCTTTTACAACGAAACTTATAGCGGCCGAATTTCGATGCCTTCGTCTTCAGGATTTCCCTTCGTTCACGAGCCCGGATGAAAATACTTGGAGGACAATGAGAGAAGAGAGCACTCGAGTGCTCCATTCTCCGGAAGAATGCTCTATAAGTAGATTCGCCAGAGATGAAAGCTCTTCTTTTTAATCAAGGAGAAGAGCGCTTTTAATTATCCCGGGGACGAGTCGAAGAGATCGTCGTGGAAGGATCAGGAAATCGGGTATAAGCCCTCTCCTGGATAATTCATAGAGAAGACGAAATTATGTTATCGGGATATAATACAAAAGCAACAATATATCCTCGATCCCCTTCAAAAGTCTTCCCATGATCTCCATTGTCCTTCCATAGAATAATCTTTTATTGAAAAATCACTCAATTTTGAACGAAAAATGTTCGAATCTGTCTGGGCTATTGATCAACGACGATTTTTTGTAACTTCACCGGAGAACGGATTTGGCGATTTATCCGGGGAAAAGGGATCAGTGTATTGTTCACAAGGGCGATGTGTACTTGCATGCTCGGGGGACCGGAATCGCTGAAAATCGATCAGTTTCGCGTCACATCGTGTAAATGAACATTTTAGTCTCGTTCTTTCGGAACAAAGCTTCGGAAAAAAAATGGTGCCCGAGGGTGACGGGAAAGTCCATTAAAATATCTGCGAAGGGATCGGGGAGGGTGGCCGAAATAATGACAAATGCCGGCAGGGACGTGGCTGTGAAAGAGATCGGCCATCGGTGAGGCTTCCGATGATAAGGCGACGCGCTAAAAGACGACAGCGGCAACGATCGTAATATAAATCGCTGAGACGCGGAAGGGCGCGACGTTTTATACCCCGCGAGCTTTGGATCGGCTCGTCCGTGCCCAACGAGATTCGCATTAAAGAGGCTTACGAGCATACTCGAGCTCCGGGCTGACCAATCCGTTTTTCAACTTTATCACATCCATTTCTAGCCAACTCTCGAGCACTGCCATTTTTGCTTCGCGTCATATCGTAATACCACCTCTACCGTTTCGCAAAACCAACTAAAACAACCGTACCCATAAAAACCACTATAAAAATGGTCAAGACGTGTATCGAGGAAAAAGAGTGCTTACGTCATGGTTAGTGTGAAAAAGCAGATACGGATTTGGATGGGAACATTGAAGAAAATACTGCTTGTGAGATGTACAGATGACTTCAGAAGTTGAGAAATAATATTTATTTTTGGGTATTTACTTTAATTTTGTAGAATTGTTCGTCATGTGTGAACTGCAATATTCACTATTCCTGGGTTTTGAAAAAAATTAATTAAACTCCTGTAATAAACAGAAAACTGTATGGTCGTGACACGATTAAATATTTAAAGCATCGTGGAAAGAGCATAAATTAAGCTGTAATGAGTTCAGAATACGTGATAGCATAATTTAAATTTATATGAAACCCACGTCAAAAGTTCGAAAACAACCTTATAATATGGGTGTTATTAGATTAAAATATGAATTTTTGATAGTATGCTATCATTTAGATCAAGCTGCAAATAATTAATACGAGACATTCAGTGCATCACCAACCAATGAATTAAAAAAATTATTACGAGACATGTCTAAATGTTGTCCATACCTGATATCTTGAATCATCGATTGTAAGCTATTGTCAATAACTCAAAAAAGTGCATTGAAAATATAACCTAGGTCTACAACACTTTACTATTCAATATATTGATCCAATATATATAAAGTAAGGATATAAAGTAAAATAAGAACCAAACCAAGTTTTTTATTCATGCGAATATAATAAAATGCCCACTGTTCAAAGTTGGATAAGTTATGATGATCGAAAAACACAAGATATATGGAAGCTGAGAAAGAATCGTTCGGAAACTTTTGAAAGGGGATGTATGTATGAAATACACGTGTGGTGGCTTTTCCGGTTGGTCGTACTCGTTTTATCGGGAGAATTGGGCACGGCTCCCTTCTCTGTAGCTACCTGTTGAAACGTATTCGGTAGGAAAGAAGAGGGAGGCTCGCGGAGCAATCTCTTGGCGGACACTCAAGCAGCGCGGTCCGACATAGATGTTCCAATGTGCATTTGGACATTCATGCATCGACGTGAACTCTGGTGTTGGAACGTCTGTATACGAGTCCTCATTACGTATGCAGGACAATGCATATTCATACAGCCTAGAACCGGAGCATTTGGTACTAACACATCGATCGTTATGGCCGGGAAAGCGAGTCCACATTGCCCAGGAATACGAGCAACATTTCGGTCAGCGGAGCCAGCCAGAAAGATACCGGATAGAGAGAGAGAATAGTAAAGCTTCATTTGTCGAAAGCTTCGGCTAATGGAAATATGCACGAGCGTCCATATATACCTCGTGTCCATTCACGCGGAGGCGTCGCAGAGTGTGCGAAGCCTCCTCCGTTACATTATACACAGACTCCCCGATTAATTAATCGACACCGAATTATATTTATCCTCCCGAACGATTAGCGAAAATTCCAGGATCACTGATTACAAATCCAGGTCAACTTCGATCCCTTCAAAGTGTGTTACCCCGAAATTTATGCGACCGACGAGAGAATATATCCAGCGAAATTTCTCAAGTCGAGGCTACTTCGCGGGGTCTTGAATTATTTAAGATTTCTATTATTGTTCTCTGTATGAAACATTCAGGGGTGGTTATAAAAAACCTGGAGAGCGAATCTACGAATTTACAACATTTTTTCATAACTATGTTCCGTTCCTGACGCGGAATAATAGGTGCAATTCGGAGATCTGTTCGTAACGGTTTACGTGCCTTGAGCAAAAAACGAGTCTGTTGATTTTTCGTTCTAGAGGAATAATAACCAGCAGCCCTTCTAACGTTTTTTTTCGTCCCCCCCGGTGGTTGTCCCTCGGGAATTTGTTTACTGCGAATAAGTCTGCCTATTTTTGTAAATGAACGTTCGTTTCCTATTTTCCGGACCATTCGTCCCTTTGCACCTGTAAACGACGTCAATTGGAAGTAATGACATCCGAGTCCGCTTCTGACGCGTTTCCTCCCTTGCCATCTTTCTCCATCCCTCTCTGACTCTCGTTTCGTCCGCAATTCCGCAGCCTACCGAAGAGCCAAACTTTTTCTCCCACGCCGATAGTAAACTCGCTGCGGAAAACAGACCAGCCTGATGGCCTTAATTTTTCACCATCCACACAGCCTGCCAACGAGAAATTATGAATAATACGCTGTGCAACGTAGAGCCAACATTCCATATATCTCATTTTCTCGAACTTTCCAGACGCTGGATTGTCTATTATTGGGATAGTCGTGCTTCTATAAGTGCTATTACATTAATACATAAAACTAAAATATATGACGTACAATAAATAAAACCGTACAATGAAAAAGTAAGATTTACACACGTTATCGTGTATTTAAAAAAACATGAAGCCTCTAATAAAAACATCGAAATAGAGTGCATTATGTGAAATTATATAGAAATACAGAAAAATATCGATTCAGAATTGTTAAAAAGGAAAAAGCGGCTATTAAAGGAGTAACCCTCTCGCTTTTTTCAAAAATCTTCAAGAAGTGATAACTTTTAAAACAATTGATATATTAACATAATTCCTGTGTCTTTCGGTTTTATTTTGAAAGATTTTCATAAAGTTGAATAAAGTTAATAAACTTAATAAAGTTGAATTCGTCATGAATAAGAAAAAAGATCGCAAATTGAAATTTTCATGGGTTTACGAGACCCAGTGTAACTCACCAAATTTCTTGAAAATTTTTTTTTCCGATTTTAAGCGCCTATTCGATCGGAAATTTTTCGTAGATAACGAAAATTATAATTATTCGGGGTGTAATCCAAGAATTCATATTGAATAAGCCAAAAAACTGACTTTTGGATCAGTTTTTTCAATTTTTGTTATTTACAGGAAATTTTGCGATCAAATGTTCTATTTTCAAAAAGCCACGAAGCTTATAATCAATTCATCGGAATAGACCGTATTTAATTTAATCACTCGATTGACTCTAAAAACTAATCGAATAACCTTAATTAGACGTAAGATAAATTATTTAAAAGCGAGTATTTCGATTAACTAAATAATCGTGCAAACAATTCCTCGATAGAAAAGAAAATCTGCGTAGAAAGGAGTGAGGTTTTTAAAATAAGAATCGATTCGTGAGAAAAGGGATCCCGACAGGTGAAAATTAAGGAATATTCTCAAGCGGTATAACGAAGCAATTAGCGTTCTTGTTTGCATATTCCGATTTTACGGTTTGTCACGATTTTTGTCACGCTCGCGTTGAGCTCTGATATCCCCGATTATGAAGGCATCGCGGCCGATAACGAGGGGTCGATAATTGACGGGATTCGTTGTGCAAAATATAGCGAGAGAAACACGGAAAAAAAGGATGTATTTACCGGGTAACTCGGGCGTATGAATTCCCAATGTTAATTGTACCAGCCATTAAATTGTCACTGCCATCCTCCCCGTGGACGTAAACTCCGGAGACACGTTTTCACCTGCACGTGACAGATATTATTTTGTCACGATATAAACTGCAATTCTCGACGATAATAATAAAAACGTTTGAAACGTAGTTCACTGTTTCTAGCCCCTCGCTTTCCCAAATTTATTCTACCGCGGTTCGTCCTAATGGGAGCATCGAAAAAAAAAAGTATAGAAAAAGTGAAAGAGACACCGAAGAACTTGGCGTTAGCATATAGGACAATCAAACGATTTTCATATATTCTTTAATTTTTTAATTGTTCATTACTGGATAATTGTTCAGCCTGGGTTGGAGCTCTGAGCGCGGCAGTTTCCCGGGGATCGGCGCCCCTCGTCGTCGGCGCCTGTCGTCGTGGCAGCACGAGACTCACCGCCGTCATCGGTGGCCTGGTATTCGCGCTTGCATCGCTATTCACGTCATTCGCTCTCCAGATGCACCAAGTCCTTCTCAGGTACTCATTTTTTGCTGGCTTACAACCCTGTTCATGTTTTCTCTTTTTTGGAACCCAAAAAAGATGGTCGTTCAATGTAACAAAAGCTTAAATTTGAACTGGATACTCTTGATATACGATACCCTTGATATAAAAACTTGATAAAGCACTGGTTGACTTGCGAAAAAAATTTCTATCGAGAAATAATAACTCGGTCATGTTTTAATTTTAATTAAAAGTTAAATTTTAAGATGTTTAGTTGAAAAATGTGTTTATAAATCATCTTTAGGTGTATAGATCATCTCAGAACAATTCTAAAAACAAAGTATGTTGAACGTGCGATAATTTGAGAAAACATGTCACAGTGTACAACCACTGAAATATTCTTACAATATAATTTATACTTAATAGTGAGATAAAAATTCATGGAGTCAAGTTAAATTACTAAAAACAGTAAAAATATATCTCACGTTCAAATAAGCTCTCCCCAGTTGAATTCTAACTTTTGGACCTATCGTAAATTGAGAGAACAAGAGGGAAAGAGAGAGAGCAAGATTTTTGTGGATCCGTAAAAGACCAGTAAAGAGAAAAAGATTCGAGAGAATAATGGTTACGAGGCACGAGAGCAAGAAACGATCCATTTGTATTCTCGGGAAAACGTTTTAGCCAGCGAAGCGAAGGGTTAAGGAGCTTTGCCTCTTTTCCCTCTTCTTCTCTCTATTTATTTTACTTTGCTCTCTTTTTAGTACTTCTTCGACCCTGTCGAACGCGAATATCGATATCTCTCTTCACGATTTGCACGAATGCGCTGCTCGATCGACGAATTTTCCAGTTGACAATTTCAACCAGATTACTATATTTTTCTAGATTACATATTGATTTTGCATATTATTTTCATTTTTGTCCGAAATTCAAGGTGATTCGATCATTTGGGTAGTTCTAACGAAAAATCATTTTCTTATAGGATTTCGTTGAAAATTTGCACAAACTTTCTTCAATATTATATGAAACTGCACTTGTCCAACTGATAGTATTAAAAAATGGAAATTTGACAGACTAAATCAAACAGAAGACAAAAAATAATTACTAATAAATCGTTTCTCATGAATCTCTAACACATTAAAAATCCTATATTAAAAAAGACACGAGGCTTCTAATCAATTCATCGGAATAAAACGCATTATGCGGAGCGTAATGACTTTTGGTTAATCTCTACTCAATTAAAAAAAAATCAACGTGCGGTGCTTTGGAAATAATGACCTTGATGTTTGAATCATTCATTTCGTCTTGCAAAAATTTTCGGGAATTACACATTATAAAGTCGATTTCGTCGAGGACACGAAAAGAAATCGCCACTTAAAATTTAGGGATTTTTCTATTTTTGATTTTCCAAAAATCAGGCTGGAGGTCCTTGAACATGCTAAATTTTCTCAGTTAATGTGAAAACTTTCAACACAATTTTCTATCATTTATATCAAATATACCTGAATAGTTCGAGGATCGTAAACATAAACAAAGAAATAAAATTCGTCGAGCGTAACGAGGAAAAAAAAAATTTCAAATTTTCGTTAATCCCTAATTCGTCATTATTGTTTCCATGGCAATTAGTCGAGGTCGAGGGAAAAACCCGTCTTAATTATACGGATAATCGACTGAATTTGGAATCAGTAGTCCGGTGTCAAGTGTCGGGGTAAGACGTGTCGGGTCTCGCCAGGTTGTTCGTTACCGAAAAACATTTAGTATAGTGATTCAACAAGTTCAATCGAGTGTCATTTTCAATTATTTTCAATCATACGAAAAGTGAATAGTTTAGTGTTTTTAATTAAAAATACTTTTCAAAAATACTTTTTAAAAAAATGTCGGTGCGGATGTATCCTTTATTAAAAAAGAGATAAAACCTCTAATTAATTAACGTTTTCGCTCGTGATTATAAAATCAATAGAATTATATTTAAATACACATAACGTTATCTGCAAATATTTTCAATCAAATCACTCGCTCGACTGCCAAGAACTGATCGAACTACCTTGAGCTCGAGAAAATAGTTCGAAGCTTCTTTCATCTCGAAATATGAAGATTCCTTTGCTAAGAAAAAAGAGAAAGAGAAGACTGTTGAAAAAGTTGGTGCGCGCGTAATTCGTCGTACTTTTGCGTGCTCGGTGTTTGAAAGCTCTTTTCTCTTTCTTTCGGCTCTCGAGAAAGTTCGGGGCCGGAGAGAGCACCGTTATTTCGTGTACGTGTGGAAATACGACGGTGTGTATTTGCTTATTGCAAATTGGAATGTACTCGCAGCTACGGCCTCGTGCTGGGAGCGGGAGCCGGCTTGGTGCGGGAAACTGCGGGCCTCGTGCTCGGCCATTACTTCAAAAAACGTAGAGAATTCGTCGAAATGGTTGTACAAGCTGGCAGCGGCGTTGGAATAGCTCTCTTCAGCGTTTTTTACAAAGAGGCTGTCGGGTAAGTTTTCTCATCATTTTTTTATCACTTTCGCGTATCCCAATATTTTACAAATAATATTCTATACAAACAATAATATTCTTCCGCTCATCTTGCATAATTTCATCATTTTTTTTTAATATTAGAACAAAAAAAGATATAATTTTCTTTAAAATATCACATTTTTTGTACTGTACATGGAACTTTATTCGCGCATTATTAAAAACACGATATACGATATGTTTTGGTATATGGTACAATGGTCCGAGCTATTGTAACAGTTAGTTTTTCATTAAAAAAAAAGGAGAATATACATATACCGAAAAACGATAAAACAGTGGTTTTATCGTGGAGAAATGAGAAACGAGAAAAATGAGGCGGGGGGTGGAGAGGGCAAGTGAATTAAGGCTGAGAAAAAACAGTGGGTCAGCGGTTGCTAGCTGAATATAAAGTAGCGGGTGCATGCATCGAGGGTGGGAGAGGGAAAAAGTGCATAAAAGGGAGGGAGAGGCAACTATTCATCATAACTAGGAGGTTCGAGACGTGCGCGACTCGTGTGTGAACTTTCGGCCGTGAGTTGCTCGCGCTCCGAGGAAAAGCGACCTGGTTGAGCTTAGAATCGTGGTGGAAGCTTATCGTCGATCCGTGAGCTCGGGCAAGGAAAATAAATGAACGATCTCCGAGAGCCAGTTTTCATACACCTTTCGAAGTCTCTGGAAAATTTACATTTTTTTCATTGACGTTTCCTTTTCAAGTTTCACGAGTTGCTCCACAAGAATTCTCTTCAATCGAAACTATGTTTATAATAATTAAAAACGCTCTAATATAGTTCTTTTTTTAAAGGCAATTCTACTTTCTATAACAATATTTAAGATATTTGTATATTTTTAAAAATATATTTCTAAAAGTGATGAGCTTTGGTAAATATCATAAACAACTTTTTTTTAAATTTTATAACAGTATAATTCCAAATAACTTCGGTTCATTTGGAATTTCTCATCTGAAATAATTTAAACTGATGGCATATGGTTTCATTATATACTGTAAAAAATCTGTTGTTAAAATGGTGTTAATAGATATGTAATTAAATATGCTGTATTAAATTAGTCTAATTAACATAGCAATAAGGTACATGGACATTATATGCAATTTTATTCGTTAACAATTCTATGTTAACAAGTTCGTAAATTATTTTTTGTTTTTCTCTCTCTAAATGCAGAGATTTACCCTGATGTAGAATAATTTACTATGTAGACTTGTTGATTTTTAATTGTTTGTATACTAATTTTTTAAATTATACATATGTAAAGTTAATTTTAGGTAGCAAACGTGGCAATGTTTCAAAATTTTTTATATTTAAATAACAGATCCATAAAATAATTAGGCTTCCCCTCAAACCTGATTGACCAAAGATGTACTGGAGGACGGATTTGTTTAATGATATTCAGATTATGGGTCATAAAATGCCTTTGGTATGCCAAGCTTCAGCTCAGGTATCTGATACTAAATTTTTCGCGTTAATTCTCGTCCGTTTATTGCCACTTAATAGAGTGGACTGCCAGAAACATAAACAAAGTTTTATTGCTGAACAGGCCTGTGGCGAAACTCGATACTTTTCTGAAAAATGAAAATAATTTTTCAACAGGTGATGCTTATTTCATCGATGGTGCAATAAACATCATCCATTGAAAAATTTTATTTTTCACGAAAGTATCGAGCTCTGCCCATCCCTGTTGCTGAAATCATCGAATTTTAACCCTGCGAAATCAGCAAATATAATACATCGTTTTACATCTTTTACCAAACACACCAGTGTTATTATTTTACCACTCACACAATTTTGTTAACATCGCGAAATTTTTTACAGTGTATTTATATAAGAAAATAATAATCAAATTGAAACATTTATATTTTTCGAAAAAGTTATTAATTATTAACTGCTTAATTTTCAGACATATAAAATAAATGTTTGAATGAATGATATTTTTACCGATTTTCTAATCTTTATTAAGTTCTTCATCACAAAAAACTAGTTTAAAATTTTTTCGGTTTATCAAACGTTAGTTATAAGGACTTTTGAAACGAAAAAGCTCGTATTTTTGGGTATGGAGATAATGTAGCTCATCGATCGAGTTCACGGTGTAATCCTTCACTCGAGCTGTCATTTCTGCGACACTTGATGCCCGTCTTCGAATATGAATTGGCGAGGGTCGCGCGGGCACACGGGATGCTCCAGAGTATATTTCGAAGATCCGCACGGTCCATTTTATTTCAGCGACGTTTTTATTTTCCTTTTCCCGTTGTAAAATGAACGTGCGCGCGGCGTTTCATATACACATCGTCGAGTTTCTCTCGTCTCTGATCCTTGCGGGAAAATTCTCCAGCGCGACCGTAAGTTATTCCATTATCGCGGTAAAAGTGAGAGAAGGAGAGAGCGAGAGAGACGAGGGGGTTGAAAGCGAGAAGGAAAGAAAGACACATGGAATATATATTCGCTGTCGGCCCGCACACGTTAATCCCCATCTGACAGCGAAGAATCTTTCACGATGAAGAAGAACGTCGCCCTCTCTCGCCTATCCCCTGCTCCCTTCGGATTAATTTTCAGACCTTCCCTTCGTCAGGAACTATTCGTAATTGCGCGATACCGCCGTTTCCATAACCGATATAAATCGCCCCCACTTTGAAAAAAAATCACCCTAGACTTTTCAACGCAAAATTTTCCTTCGATTTTATATAATTTTCTTACAAATAAATTTGGTTCATCTTGGAATCTAAGAATTTGACAATTATTGACAATTTTGACCTTGCTTTACATGCGTAACTTTTAAACGTCTGAACGACTATCGTTTCAAGATTAATATACCCAAATAAATTAAACGAAGCTTCTTTGATGCAATGTGAAGAGATGTGCAAAATTTTAAGAAGATTTATCGTTCAGAAGTCTAGATGTTTAGTATTGAAAATGGTAACATTTGTAGCATACGCTCTTATGGGTGAGTACGAAAAATACAGATTTTTAACAATAAATATCTCGACTTCTAGACGATGAAACCTCTTAAAATTTAATACACGTATGCCTGAAGTGTCAAAGATTGTTCGTAAAAATTTTTAAACTATTCTTAAGAAATAAAATAAAAAATAAAAATAAAAAATAAAATATACAAAAATTATAAAGACGTCAATAGCTATTTTGCAGTAAAAAATATTCTAACAAAAACGATAAAATCTCATAAACATAAAAGTATACAAAAAGTTCATATTGTACTTGTAATAATATATTTAATTATTTATTATTATAATATGAAAAATAGTGATAACCGAATCATTATAAAATTTTGAGCTACAGTTTGGTATATAAAATGTTCGAATTGTTGACTTATCGTCATTCTGGAAGCGAAGCATCGACCTTTGTAATAACAGGAAGACTGTATAAGTCGAAATATATTGTATATTCGATATTTAACAAAGCAAAAAAACGAGCGACAGCCGGTTGGATAATTTCGGGGTAAGTTTGGAGCTCCGTTAATCCAAAAGGTTGAATATTCCTCGGTTTCTTTTCTCCCGTTGAAAATTACTTTTCACCCCCGAGGTTCGACGGGGAAAATATTGCGCAGGGATCCCCTCGCTCGGGATTCGATTGATTAAAAAGGAGACGCGGATAGCGGGGAAAAAATGGCGTAGCGATATTCCGGTTTTTGTCGCGAATTAACGTTATAAAGTCTCTGAGAATATTTCGGTCTCGAAATTTTTGCGCGTCCGCGCAGGGGCCGAGCGGGAAGGGAAAGGAACATTTTTACAGGGTCGTTAAAAATAGAGAGGAAACGCGCTAAACTTTTTTCTACCGTTCAGCGCAGCTCGGAAGTCGCGCACCGACGGTCGTCTATCGTTTTACGTCCGCCAACGCCGCTCGCGGAGACACTCTCGAGCTGACGAGCTACAAAACTCCCGAGCGCCTATATAATTCCGAAACAGCCAATAAACAAAATGTCCAGTATCCAAATTGGATGAGAAGCCAGCCCTGAGAGACGTTCTTTACGAGCCCCTGTCTCGTTTTTTCCCACACACACCGAAAAAAAAGAAAAAAGAAAAAAAAGCTCCTTATACGAGCAGAAAAGTCCATTCGTCGAATTCCCCGAGTACTTTTTTCGACTTTCTACGATCAGCGACATTATTTAGAGCGCAGATTGCGGAATGAACGTCATTAGAGTGAAAATAACGAGGAAAAAGTGTGAATAGAAATGACACAGGAGAAAATGCTTCGGTTGAAAACGCGTCCTTGGCAGAGTTGGCGCGATAATGAGCTCGAAAGTAACAAAAAGTCGGAACGATCGGACGCGCCAGTCTCGAATGGGGAAAGCGGTCACTTCTCTCAAATTTTAATCTTTCCAGGCTCCTGGATCGTCGAGAAGGTGAGCGAAAGAAAAAAAAAAGCAAGGGGGTATACTCTCGCTAACGAGAATATTTATCGTCGGCTCGCTCGTGAAAGGATTTCCTTGTTAAAATCCGTGCACCGGGTCAGCAGACAGCGACAAGTCCTGGCACGGACGAAAGATCGATTATTTATGCCACTTTAATGAATATGGAAAAAAGCGGACACTCCAATGTCCCTTGGCGAAAATATTCTCCCGTCGCCTTTTTTTTTCTTTCGCTCTTCGTGACAATTTGTTTTAGCCCTCGGCCAGGATTTCTCTTCGAGAGCGATGAAAAATGTGTACACGCTGGAAAATTTGAAATTCCGACTCTCCGGTGATATTTTTAGTTGCCGCGAAAAATATGAAACATATATATATTGGAGATTTTGCAGGATCGTAAATTTTTTGCTGACCGCACGAACGCTCGAGGATAAACTTCTTCGTTTCTCTTCTAGATTTTTTTTTTACGAGACCGAGCGCATATTTTGGGGACACCCGGTGTCGTTTCGCGCTTAAAAACAGCGAAAGTTGGTCCTCGCTGCGAGAAGTTCGGGGTGGGTATAACTTGCCGGAAAGTGGGTAGAAAGTGGTAGATTATGCATACAGGGTGACCCAGAACTGGATGCCAAAAATGAGAAAATGAGCTTCCCGAGGCTCCAAGTTTTTACACACTTTTGATCCGACGTACCGGTAACAACTTTTATCGAACTTCAAGCCAGTCACATGCCAGCAACTTAATAATTATTAAAAATCGAAAAATATACTTCCACACTTTTCGATCAAAATTTTTCTTGTCAGTTGGTTCCTTCAATACATTTCAATACAATTTGTTTCACGTGTTGTTATTCAGCTTTGCGAACAATATTTTATTTTCAATTTAGTTTTAAATCCTTGATGGAAATTTGGGAATTTGTCAATTTTCATAAAATAAATAAACAATATTTAATCCACTTATGAGACGCCTTGTATATATAATGGGGCGATTGGAGTAAAAGTTCGCGGGTGTTGGTGTGACGAGAGAGAGCCAATGCGCAGCTAATACTTCGAAGCGAGCGAGGGAAGACGGCCAAATTTATTAGAACTTGAGGTACTCGGGGCTCTAATCTGAACTTTGTGAATCGTGCAACACGTATTCAAATGTAAAAGAACAGAGAATAATATATAGGTGGGTATAATCTGAGACGCGAACCGAATGAATCGTAAGGAGAAACTTTGCTGCTTCAATAATCTCGCGAGAGGGATGAGAAAAAATAGCCAAAATTTCATTAAACGCCCAACTAAATTTATTCCATCATTAACTTAGTCGTGCAGGTATAAGTACTATATTAGATAAAATTTTTAATTTAAAATATGCAATGTAATCAAGAAGCTTTTCGATAAAATACTGGATGCTTTTCATCGTGATTGAAAAAACGATTGACAATTGCCCAGTCAAAAGAAGCATTCATTTTTAATCAGATGTCAATAATTTCCATACAGTCATAAAAAATACATGTTTTCATTTTTAATAGCATGAAAGGCAACATTTTTTCACATTGGAGCAAAACTGAATTCTTTTGTTACAAAAAAATATATATATATATAATGTTTTGAATATTTTAAAGTCAATTTTCGTTTTTAATGTATAGGTAACAGTTATAAAATTGTGTTAAAATTCATATAATGAACGTGAAAAATAGAGCATACGCGTGTTGGGTAAATGGAGAGAAATATTCATGAAATGATAATTTTATAGGAATTGTCAGTGTGGTTGGGAAGAAGCGGGAAGAAAAAGCTCGTAGCACCTGGTAAAATGGTGGCCTCGTTTCCTGCGCGTTTCGCCTACTCAATTTTAGCTCGTATTCTCGTTCTCTCCCTACTTTGAAGTTATATATATATATAGAAAGCAAAATTCGTTGGGGGATGGAGAATTTTGCTCTCGGTGTTATATGCCGCCGCATCGAAAAAGCTTTCACCCCGATGAATAGAATTTTCCGTACGCACGTAAATACAAGGACGGGATACGCGAAGAGGAATTTCATCGCGTACGTGCATTATGTATCCCGCGGTTTTCGTTTCAACACGTACTTTAGCTACAACTAAATCACGTGCAGTCATATTTGCAAAGCATCGAGAATAACAAAACGGCATAAACTTTGACGTTCGGTGAATTTTCCCGATACGGAATTCGTTCTGAAAACGTTCCGCGGAAAATAACCTTGCTCCCCCCGATATTGTCTCGGTGTCAATATCATCGATTATCGAGCTCACTTTCCCGAAACAAAGAAATTTTAGTTTCCAACGTATTCGGAGATTAAGAAATTTTTTTACCATTTTTTTACCGTTGCATTTAACGAAGATATCTCGAACGTGCTTTCCCTGTAATACTCGCAAAAGCTGGTCCCTTTGTGAGATTCTTTTTTCCGAGCCATTTTCTTTTTTTCCTCCCGGAAAAAGCTTCGCGACAAAGCTCGAGAGGGAAGAAACGGAATCGATTTTTTTAAGAGCCTCTCCAGCACTATTTAAATATTCGAATTTAAATATTAAAAATGCTACAATCTTTATCACTGGTGATATGAAAATGGATTGTACGAGATAGAATTTTTTTTTCATTTTCTTTTTTTTTTGGAGTATATAAAATTTATGATATGGAGCAGATTAATGAGAGAATTTGGAGTAATCGTCTCGATTATTTTTGGCTCGTGTTGACAGTAAGCTCGGTTGGAAATTGGGTCTGCAATCGGTAACAGGTGCATTATCGTTGACCTTTTTTCTTGGTCTGATTTATCGGAGCGCGGCGCTCTATCATCCCCAGCGACGAGCCATATTGCATCTAAAGAACCAACGGAGCAAAGTGAAGGAGAAGAAGTCAGCGTCGAAGCCGCCGCGACAGCCGCTCGTTGACTTGAGCCCGCTTGGCTGTCGTCCCGTCAGAATGTTAATGCTCGCAGCTGGCGCCGCTGCTTTTGGACTTTACACACCTGCCTTTTATATAGTGAGTCCATCAGAAAATATTAAAACTTTTCAGCGGCAGCGTAAAAAAATTCTTCGAAAAATCCTTTAAATACCACATTCAAAAACTTTGTTGAAGTTGTTCTGTGACAGTAAAATCAAAAAGTTTCTTCTTAGTTTTTCTCATGATTTGCGAGCTTGAAACAACAAACTTCATACCAACAAAAGTTCTAAATAGACCAAAGAACAAAATTCTCTAAATTAAAAGTCATTTAACGTAAGATCGCTTGCTGTACAATTTTTTATAAAACTTGTATATAAAAATCTGTATAGATTTCACTGGTACTGGATGTCGAAATATTTGTTCTTGAAAATAACAACTTTTAACAAGCATAAATCTCCTAAAATATAATACACTCGCGTTCATACGACGTTAGAGAAAGCTCATGCAAATTTCTTACAAGATCTACCAACGCTCATTTTACGCACCAACTACCTTAAAACCCATTACAAGATCCTTTTAACGTTCAGAATGATCAGACAATGCCATTCACGTCATTAAGAGTTTTTCATTGCAATTGACGTTTATTTCATATATTCTTGGAATATTGCTTGCAATAAAATTTATGATTAGTTTTGAAGTCGGTCGTGATCCTTGGACACGGAACAACTCGTACGTAGCGATTTATAATCGTGCCAACTGGTTGCCCGTATTAATTGCAGAGCGTATCCGCTGGGGTTCCGGTATCATTGAACGCTAGTAATTGGTAGCCCGGCGAAGGTTCTTGCACCTCGTGCAGACTCCCCCAATCCCCCAACGTCTCTCAAAGTGCGCGCACACATCATTCCGACAATCTGTTAGTCAAGTTAGAGCCGCCACTTCCAAGATGTTACGATTATCTTTGATCCTACTTGTTACGAGTCAAGAGTTACGAGCTCCCTACGGGCTAACCGAACGTCTTTCCTTCCCAGACTAGAGAATACATCGTCGCTCGGATATTCAACACTTCGAGCTTCTCCGTTCAATTTTTTCTTTTGTATATCCACAGCAGAGAATTTCATACGAAAAATTACTTTATTTTAGTCCTAACTTGCGCTACAGATTGGTCATTTTTTAACCAATGTTTAACAAATGTGATAATTTTTTTTTCTATTAATCGAAAATGAATAGAATTTTGATGTTCGAAGATTTGCATTGTTTTTCCTGCTTTTAAATAAATTAATGTATGACACAGTAACTTTTTTATCGCTTCTGGAATAATCAATATACGTGCAATGAATTCATAAAAAAATGAAAATAATTTCTATAGCAAAAATTATTCAATTTTATACCTTGTGAATATTGCTATGTCTCATAAGAGATTTTACTAATATTATCTGAACCATTACCAAAATTATTCGTAAAAAATTCTCTCCTCGTAGCTTTAAAATTATAAAACTGCCCAACGAGAAATTATTCCGATTCGTCGATGAAAAAAAAAAACGATATCAAATCTAAACTTTTTGATAAAGCGAGCCAAAGAGATGCAACAACGTTTTTGATCCCTCTCCTTTTAATTTCACGATATAAAGACACGATATAAAACTTTTTGATGGAAAGACGAATAAGAGTCTATACGAGCAACAAAATCTATATGTATATAATCCATATGTATGAACTTTTTTGATGAAAAAAAAAGAAGAAGAAGCCAGAGAGACCAGCGAATGATGTTTTTAATGAAAAGAGACCGAGCAATTGAACTTTTTGATAGAGACGAAAAAGTTGTTGGTACGTGTGGAATTTGATTGACAAGTTAAGACGATTTCACAGGCACTTCATGGGTATCAGGACGGCTTGGAGGCGAGCGCGTTGGTGCTGTTGCAGACTTGCCTGGGTCTCGCTGCGGCTCTCGGTTGCGCAGCTTGGGGATTGGTAACGGCTCGGCCATCAGCGCAGTGCCTCGTCTCGAGGCAATATCTCTGTCAAGCAGCTCTTCTCGGAGTTGGTCAGTACACAGAGCGCAAAAGCTTTCCCGATGAATTCATAGCCCGTGGTAATCCGCTTCTCCGCTTCCCATTCCCGCGCTTCTTTCCCGTATGTTCCCCGACACATGTGTACATACGCGGCTTTCGATCAAAAGTCCACCCCCTGCGAATTCCGATCCCGTTCGCCTGTTTACTGTCCGTCGCTGCGAAATGCTCAACCCCCGTTTTCAATCTTTCATCCTCGCCGCGGCCCAATTACGGCGCGCTCTCGGCACTCCTCGCGCCGTCACCCAAAACTTTTCGCCCCCGACCCCAATTCTCGTGCGTCGTTTTAAGGTAGTTCACGTATAAAATGAATTTCGGCAAGTTTTCTTCGAAATTCGCACAAATCTTCTTGGATGTGATTCGAATGTGTGGATCTGATTTCGAGGCAGTGAGTTAGCTCAATATTTCTCTACTCATGAACATATTTTATCTTGAATTTGCGGCTGCTTTCAAAAAATTGACTATTTTGGAATAAATTTATAAAAAAAAAATTCCTCTGCAGTTTTAAAAACGCCAAATTCAAGGTAAATGTGGTCATGAGTAGAGAAATGAAGAGTAGAGTGTTTTACAACGTGGAAGTTAAGATATTTATTTGTTTAGATTTTTAAAAAAGTCTGACATGACATTTTTTCAAAATTTTTCAAACCATGTAGATTACCTTGAATTTCGAGTACGTTCTTCTTTAATCAGATTGCAATAACTTTTCTTATTGGACTTAATCTCGCAAATCACTTTGAACTTCAGAAAAATCGAGATCAATATTTTTTATTTGTCAAATTCAAAAGTTCCTTCTGTTTTTATGACGTTTTTATGACGTTCAAATTAACTTGCGAGGTTAAATTTATTAATAAAAGTTGTTGCAAATTGATTAAAGAATTTTCTAAGATAGATTTTTCTAACTAAATAAAGTTTCTACTATGTTATATGAAACTCTCTGCAAAATATTAAGAGACTTGGTCGTCTGGAATTCAAGCTATATTTATTATTAAAAATTGAATTATTAAAAGGCGCTCTTATAGAGAGAATACAAAAAAAATGTAATATATATTTGTCATAAAATATCTCGATTTCCGCACAGTGGAATCTTCTAAAATTTGTTACACACCTGCATACGACATTAAAGAAAGTTTATGCAAATTTTTATGAAAATCTATCGACGCTCATTTCACAAACGGAACCACCTTAAAAGTAATCTCGAAGAGTGCCGCGTTCTGATCAGGGCGTTAAAATGAAACGCGGAGTCGAAGCCGAGGAGCGAGCCGGAAATGCAAAGAGGATTTCGGCGAGCAGGACTCGCGAGAAGAATTTTCAGAGGGAGAGGGCGAGGAACCGCAAAGCAGAGTAAGAAGGAATGGCGAGAGAGGGGGGAAAAAAGAGTGCTGCCCGGAGGTGTGTGTTCTCGGACGAGACAGGAGCGTGCAGCAGCGCCGCCGTGCACGAAACTTCAAAAGGGTGAGAGAAAAAGCGTAACAGGGGGGTGGAGGCCGTGAAAGAAAGCAAAGAGGGAGACGGTGTCTGAATGCCTGTCGCGTTTTAAAATGCCAGAGTGTCGGAGAAGCCACGAGAGAGAAAAAAAAGAAGAGGGAGAGAGAGAGAGAGTGAAATGGTTGAGTAGAGATTGAGGGCTTGTACACACAGAGTGGATTCGCCGCAGACTCCGAAGCGAGAGACAAAGAGAAAAAGAGAGAGAGAGAAAGGGAGGGAAAACACGTGTACACAAAGTTTTCTTGAGGACGACGCAGCGATGACGTACCCAACGGCGTTTACACCGCAAAAAAGCAGCCGGAGCACTCTTCCATTTTTCATTCGTCCACGTGATCCATGCGAGGGCAATGGCTTACCCCTTTTATTTCTCGGTCACTGACCACGAGCTTTTCCTCGACCGCAAGATAAAATCTGAAAATGACTGAAAAATTAGCCGCTCCCTCGACAGCCGTGATCCCTCCGTACAAATCTCAATATCGCCGAAATTTTCAACCGAGCGAAACAAACAAAACCATTAATCGTACCATATCAGATTATTATTTCGAATCCCGAGCTTGGAAAATAATTTCATTCTGCGTATTGGGATATTTTTACCCCGACAATCCGCTTAAACGTTTTTTTTACCGTGTAAAATAAAAGTACATCGTTTTTTTTTCAAAAACTAGATAAATATTTTATATCGTATAGAGATTGGTGCACAATTTTAAAAAGCTTTACCGTGTAGAGATCGTGATATTCCATGATCGTGAAATTCGTAATTTTTTACATGGAGGCTCTTTTTCGAACAAAAGTTACGATTTTTACAATAAATATCTCGATTTATGGACGGTGAAGCATTTTCAAATTCTACATATACTAAAAACCACGTTAAAAAATATCTGGGCAAATTTTTAAATATTTTATTGGAAATCACTTTCACCATAAAACAGTATAGTGACAAATTCGTCGAGATTATACCTTTAAATCATTTAAAAAATACGTAATGCCTTCAGTATTTAATTTTTAATTGAAAAATGGGTGTCGAAATAAATGACTCGTGGTGCTTATATTAACAGAACTTTAACACGGTGATCAGGACGAATTAATTAAATATTTCAAAAGCAACAACATTTTCTTTTCATGCCACTGTAAAATTGATTAATCCACACAATTGAACCGCGTCATTTTCGTATTCAGTAGTGAATCAATATTTGAACCTTTACAATATTTTTGTCATTGACTTTAATGAAACGTTGTGAAAACGAAGAATAATCTAGCACCGAAATTTCGGTTCACGAGAAACAATGCGAAATTGAAAAGACCAAATCGCGTTAACAAAATAAATAAAACAATAAAAATCGAACTCGTCATGAAAAATTTGATACGCACATCAGTGACTCGACTTGTGACAGACCAATTTTTTAATTTTCTTTTTCAATATTTTATTTCAAAATTGCTTCTCACGAATTTGACAAATCGTATAAATAATTGTAAGGTCAATACTGAGATATTTTCAATTTAATTACTCTCTCGATTAAAAAAAAAACTGATGGAAGTAACTTTGAAAAATGTCAAAGGTTGGGAATGGCCTAAAATTTAAAAGATATTACGAACACCCAATGCTATTCTTGATATTGATTTATTCGTGCTTGTCTTGGCAACGTTTTTTGTTGAGTGTAATAATATTGTTTCTGGTGTTTGTTCTGTGGCGGGACGGTCGCGTAGCGGTGGCTCAAGTGGCACTCGGCAGTGTCCAAGGATACCAGGGTCTCGTGCTAGCTTCCGGTCTGTACGGAGCTTCTTTGGGTGGTGCGCTCTACTCCCTGAAGATGCTCGCCCTCGAGAGACTCAGGGCGAGGCACTTCGCGAAATCCTGGGCACTCGTGCAGGCGGCCGAAGCTCTGCCAATCCTCGTCGGAGTTCCTCTTACCGGTTCGTATACGCAATCCTTTTATCTCGAAATTTCATGCCCCCGTATATTCGCTGCGTTCACCCCTTTGCAGATGAAATACACTTTCAAAGGGATCGAGCGTGTTTTTTTTTTCTTACGGTGGTTCCGAATAAAAAATACCGAAATCAGCATCACATTGAAACATATTTTTTGAGTTTTTTTTAATACTTCAAAAAATGCAGGAGTTGTGCCATTAAAAAATATTTTTTTATTATTTTTAAAGATTGGTACAAAAATTCATGTATTATTTTCATGACTAATGTTATCATTACTGACAGTAAAAAAATCGATACCGAGTAGCAAAATAAATATCATCGAGAAGAAGTGCATACGGTGCAATACTTAATAATTCTTTATTTTTGAAGGTTTAAGTAAGAATTTTTAATCGCATGATTGGACGACTAAATTTTGGGTAAAATTGTCACTTTCGGTAAATTTTTCGAAGTTCATACGTACGTTTACTTTAGTACAACTCTAAATCCTTTTTTTAAAAATTAAAACTTTATAATGTTCATTTTATCTATTGTTTACATGCAGAGAACCAGGGGGTTAATCGTGACTGAATTTTTCCGTTGTTTCTTCCGAGCTAGCTTAACCGGAGCGAAAATAAATCAGAAATCACGGGAACGCGATTTTCACCGAGCGAAGTAAATTCACGGTCGTTGCGAAATTACGTTTGAATCGCTCATTGTTGCTCAGTGGGATGTTCGACGAGGTAAGAGAATCGTCTCCCGGGATAAACGGATGTATGTACGAGCGGTAGAAAGCGGCTTGGGACTCGGTATGTTTCTCATTCTGATAAATTAACATCGCGAAACGCGCTTGGATGTTTTTGTAAAAGAGTTACGGAAACGGCGGACTCGAGATGTATATCTGTTTTTCCCACGGCCGATTGTATATACGGGACAAAGTGGAGATGGAAAAACGGACAAAGTCGAGAATTCATAGCTCCAGCATCGCGTCGCATTCGTGTAATAAACAATTTTAATGGTTCGCGATCAGATTCTCCGCTTTTACGAGAATAAAATGTCAACCTTATTATCGCGTGCCCGACAGTCTCTTGGGGAAGCGTAAGAGAAAGCGTGCTCGAGAATAAAGCTCCCATTGATGGTGCATTTCTGCATCCTCGAACAATTATCGAGAGACATCAAAAGCGGAAGCACTGTCGCCCTCGTTGATAAAGTGCGTCATCGGCGAGGGCTCAAAATGGAAATATTCATACACGTGTAACTCAATGAGCTCGCCTTCTTGACATTGAACCTTTAGACAGAATTTATACTTTTTTTTTTAAATATCACTCTCATCAATCGTTCAGTCTATTTTTACGCTTCTCGTTAACTTCATTATCGATGTTTATTATTTATTAATAAACAGTTATTCGTCAATAAACTCGGATGTTTGGTACTTCGGAGCGGTTTCTGGATCCAATTTTTTGGATTAATAACAATTTTTATATCAACTGATCGAAAGTTGAACGAGTACACAATGAATAAACAGAGTAATGCGCCTTGACACAAAAATTAAAAAAAATATATATGTCCAATATCAATATTTATTATGCATTTTATTATGAATATTATATATGAAATTATGAATTTTTATGTCGATAGAGTAAAAGTAGAACGAGTGATGAGTAAACAGAGTAAAATATGCCTTGACACAAAAAGTCACAAAATTACACTCAATGTCAATATTTATTATTTTGAGTTTTCAAAATTCTGCTGGTTCAGATATTTTGGATTGACAGTAATGTCGACCGACTAAATGTAGAATGAGTGTACACATGAATAAACAGAACAAAAAGTGTGTTTTAAAATGTACTACTTAAATTTTTACGACTTTATGCGAATCATTGATAGTTAATTTAAAAAATGACTCAAACTCTTCTTAGCTGTCTAATCAACTATTTTTTAATTCCTTTAAATAGTCTCGTATTAAAACAGCACATTTTAAAATTAAATTACTCATTCAAACGATCGACGGCCCATAGAATTTTGTTTTTCTAAATTTTCAGTTTCGCATTAACACAACAAAATATATACTTTTTAACGATATTTATCGAATAACAGCCTAGAAGCAAACAACCTAAAACATAGGATGTTTTTTTTCAATTTTTCAGTTTTATTAACTCTACAATATACATTTTTTAACGATATTTATCTGATAACAGCGCGACCAGGTTAAGAGTAAAACGAATTGGCATTTGCACGGAATGAAATCCGTACGAAATAAAACTTAGAAAATATATCGGTGTGTTGGAATGTTGCGTAATAAAAGTTGATGAAAAAAATGGCGCAGGTTACATGAACGCGAGCAGTCCGCGCGTCGGATACTACGCTTGCACATTGAGTTCCTTGTGCGGAGCGGCTTTGCTGTTCCTGGTGGGTTGGGGACGTCAGCCGGCCTCGCCGGTGCTCGGTGGCTCGTCGAGGCTGTCGCACATCGGGACTCTGCCGTGCGCGTGTCCGCCGCCGCCGAGGCCGAGGCTGCCCAAGTCCCAGTCGCTCCACGTCCCTCTCGACGTCGAGCAGGACTTCCGGGAACAGGAAGCGGCCGAGCGTCACTTCCGGGCGAACGAGCACTACTACCAGCCATCGGCGAACCACCATTATCAACACACGACTCTCAGGCCGAGCAAAAGCGTACCCGAGGGCCTCGGCCATCACGACTCCTTCAGATCGAATCCCAGACCGAAACGCTACCGCGACGTCACCGTCATTGAACAAATTACCACTAGCGTTTAAGGTAGTACAGCCGCGCGACAGTCTATCCCGAAATTCGACCCTTTTGTCTTTAATTTTTTGTTTTTTGTTTTTGTTTTTTTAATCTTGATGGCATTTCTTGAGACAGAATTTACTCAAACATTTCACAGATCTTCTTTAGAGCTGAGAAAAGTATTTGCTTCAGCCAATTAAGGGGTTTCGGTAACGTTGGCGATAATAAATGAAATTTTACATGTTTAAAGTATAGGGAATCGAAATTTATTAGGAACAGGATGAAAATTTGAAAGAACGTTCTTTGCCACTGAACAAATTTGTATAAAGTCAGAAAAAAATCGTCTACATTGTTTTCGAGTAATCAAGTGTTGTAGTTACATTCTTATACACGGAAATTATAGCTATATTATCTAAAAAATGATATTTCATGGTTCAATTGTTCGGAAAATAATTAGACGATAATTCGAAAAAAATTCGTGTTATCCTCAAATTTCCTCAAATATCCTCTCCAAATTTGAACGAATTTTTATTATTTCTTTATGTGTATCGAAACTCCTTAAGTTTGTTTCGTTGAAAATATTTACAGTGACTCGCTTTAATATTCGGACATAATTGTTTGTCAAATATAATTACTTTTATGTCCGAATATTAAGGTGAGTCACTGTAGTTCGTACACTTTCTTATTCGAAATAATTACACTTTAGTTAAATCACGACATACAAATTCCTTTGATCTTACGAAATTTATTTCATTTACAGAAGCAATATCTTTGAACGTGTATTGGAAAAAAGAAATTTGTAAAATTAAACAAATTTTGTAATTTTGTAAATTTACAGAGGTCTTACCATGTAGTAATCGAGATATTGATTTTTTAAAACTGCTACTTTTAATGTAGACTCTTACAGGAAATGAAAAATTCATATCTTTATTTCTAAATGGTAAAACTTTGTAAAAATTTACACACTTTTTAATATGACATTAAAAAATATCTATGCAAATTTTTAAGAAAATCTTATCCAAGTCAATCTTGCGGTTGTACTACTTTAAGATCATATCTCGAGTCGTTTCGACGCTCTCAAAAAAGTGACTATAGCTCGAGATAGCTGTATCTCGTTCACTGTGCACTGTGAAACAAAATCATTATTTGAAATACGAAGTATCTCGTTGAATACGGTGAACCAAATGTAATTTTTATAAACGATAAAAATTGTTAATATTAGATAAAAATATAGTTGTAGAAATCAAAACATAGTTGTAAGTTGTATAACGACACAACTTTTTGTATTATTAAAATTACACTTTGAACTTCGTATTCGACGAAATAATACATGTTTTTACGAGTTTAAATAATTTTCTCTTCTTCCTTCTTTTTTCTATCAATGTGGACTCGAAACAATTCAGAAAATAAGTTTACAGAAAAAGTTCTAAAAACATGATATTTCTCTAGTTTGAAGTTATAATAAGAAATAAAAAATATAAAAGATTTTTGAAAATTAACGAAGAAACACGTTTTTCTACAATTTCCATATGCTATTTTGAAAAAAAAATGTATTAGTAACTTGAATAACAATACAACTACCTTAACAAATAATTTCATTTTTAATTTTTTATTTCTCAACGTTGAATTACCGCTCTGTTTCGATTCATATCTTTCCCCTGTACGCCACATCGTTTTTTTTCTCGAAACTTTCGTTTCACGATTTTTGATTTCAGGATAAAATACCCGAGAATAAAACATTATCGAACACAATTATTCTTCACTTACAAAATATTATTTACAAAGTTTACAATATTTACAAATATTATAACGTATTTCATGAATATTTTGTCGTGAATATTTTGGTCTGAGAATATTTTATCTTCGGATGTGTCACTGAAATTTTGGCACGAACTCGTAAATGCGTTAAAAAAAATTTCCGTCGAATTAAACGAAAGAAAAAATAAATGAAAATAAATGAGAAAATTAATCTTGCACCGCCTCGAGGTGGGAAATCGGGCGGAAGGAAACAACTAATCGCGAAGCAGGATCGTATAAACGTCAGTGGCAAAGGTTGAATTCTTCAACTGTTGAAGGGTTACGCGTTCGATGAACGTTGCGTGATTTATCGTATTTTTAGAGCGAGTTGAGTATCGACGTCGCGTCTCCCAACTTAGGAATATTTTTCGTTTACCTTCCTTCGAGCGATCCCATCAAAATCGAGACGTGCGATATCGCGTCTTCGAATATCGCCTCGTCGACGCGAAAGCTCCATTGTCCCGTCGATCCCGAAACCCTCCAAAGTTACAGAGCGCAATTTCGAAGCGTAAACAGCCATTCCCATCAAACCATGAACATAAATTAAGGTAGTTGTCTCGTTGGCACTCATAAAATACGTGTTTCTTAGAAATTATATAAAAACGTGTATTCATTTTTTAAATATCAATTCTGATATTCTATCCAACTTTTAAGGATTTTTGGGTCGAACAATCTCGGTAAAAAGTAAGCTTTTAACATCTAATTCGTCAGACTCTGCTTTTTGGCAAAAAGTTGCTCAGTTCGACTATCAATTGGCAACTTTAACCTATATTTTCAACAATTTAAATATTTTTTATTGTTTAAATAGTTAAGTATTAAATTCTGTAGTGAAATGTTTTGAAAATGGATGTATGTTGAAAATGTATTCGAACTTTCCAACTCAGTATCACCGTATAAAAAATTTCCCACTTTTGCATACACCCCCTATGTCAAGGCATTAAAAATAGGTCATTAAAAAACATGAAAAAAACTTACAAGCAACTCTAAAAAAATGAAAATTGACGTTAAAAAATGCTGACCGTCTATAGATACGAACAAATAGCTATTGAAAGAATTTTTTTCAAGATAATATACAAAAGATGCAAAAGTGAATTTCAGAAATTGGAATTAATTCATTAATTCGTAAAATTCATGATCAATGCTCTTTTTTATTATTTCTTCTTATTAAGATGACAAACTTGAGAAATATCATATTTTGAAGCCTTTTCATTAAAACATATTTTTTGAACTTGACTGTACCGAGGCATGTCTTGAAAAATCATTTCACAAACCTCGTCTTTCAAAATAATTTTTCCCGTCACCGGGATCGCTGATTGTCACGTTCGTTCGCGAAAAACGAACGTGCAACCAATGTTAAATAGCAAATTCTTGAGATAAAGAGCAGAGTAAAAAAATTCTTTGAAAATTATCGCGTGCGAAGATAAAACAACGAGGGTGTCGTTCCTCGGCGCACGCTCGCGTCATTTTATCGGGATAATATCGACAAAAACGTTAGGAATAATGAACAAATTTTTACTTATTATCGCAACACCGTTACGTTGCTTCGTTAGAGATTAGAGTAATTTATATATCATATTGACGAGAAACGAAAATGAAGTCGGGGGTAGAATAATATATCGAATTGAGGAGCTGGACTCCGGGCTGTTTCTTTGAGAAAGAACAGTGTAGAAAAATAAAGAATGAAGTCTCGCCCAGAGACGAGCTGTTGAATGAGTTGCGAATGAATTTCTTATGCATATGCAGATATACATATATATAAATGTGTAAATAACGACTGTTTAAAAAGACGATTATCGATGGCGTCGAAAAATCCTGACAAAAAAAAACACTGTACTCAAAACGATTTTGCAATAAATTCATCTTGAGAAAAATTAAATAATTTCGGAGGCTGAGGAAAAAATGTCGAAGCTAGAAGTGTACGCAAGGCCTAAGCGAAATTTCGTTTCGATGAAAAATCAAAAGATTGTCTAATTTTATTCAAAAAATATTTTCATTCGGAGTAATTGAATGCAATTTGAATTCGAGATGTAACACATTCGCAAATAATTTATTTTTCGTCTAGATTTTCTGAGATATCGATATTTTGTGATATTTTTTTGCAAGGATTTGTCGCGAGATCGAGGAAATCGTCGATTCGAAAAATTTTTGATCCGGTATGTACGGAGGCATAGAATGCAGCGGAGAGTACGCGTCTCAATTAAAATCACTTCGTACACGAGCTGCACGTCGGGAGATGTGGGAAGGCAATCAATGTAATTAACGCCCGAACGAAAGTGATTACGACACGGTGAGAGCATCGCACTGACATTTTCGCGTACAGAGTGGAGCAGAACGAGAGAGAAAGAGAGAAAAAAATGTTCAGAGAGAGAGAGAGAGAGAGCGAGTTTGATTATTCGAGAGTTCCTTCGAGACAAAAAAACAATGGCCAACGTGTGAACATTTTCTATTTTGTTTCGATCGCATATAATCCCGAGTTTCTCTTTCGCTCTTTGAGAAACGGAATAAAACTTTTTTTTAACGCTACGATCAAAATTTCGACGATACAAGTTTCAATTACGTTCTCAGGACGAAAGTGCTCCTCGAGACGTCGACACGCGCTTTATCTCGCTTCTGTCCCTGCGAGCCAATATCTCTTTTCATCATCGACGAAACGCTCAAGATTCAGACAGATGTCTGTCCGACGTCTCGAGACGAAATAACGATCTCAAAATTTTGTCTCGGACTCTATTTTTATCTCTTAATTAGATGAAAATTTGATAAACGTGAACGAAAAGTGTAAATTTTTGTAAAAAAACAAAGTATTTAGAACGAATTCACAAATAAGGATCGATTTTAAGATCGTTCAAATTCACTTTCGGATTTTTCTTTTCGACGAATCGAGTCGTTTGATCTATTATCAAATGAATAAGGTTGTTTGTGGAAAACGCGAGGCTGTTGCTTTGCCAATTTCAGTCGGCGAGCTCGCCGCGTATACGAGACACGCACGTATCGATTTTACCATTTCTCTCTCTCTCTCTCTCTTTCTCACCCCGTCTCCCTCGCTCGTGGAATCGTAACTCTCAGGACTCATTGAGATAGATTCCGCGAGGAATCCGGTACAGCGTTTTGGTGCACTGACTTCGAATTCTGTTCGATACGGAATTCGAGATAAACAACACGATTTACAAATCTCTACGAAAAAAATGACAACACGATAGAAAAATCTCCACGAAGTCGAAAACTCGGATAATAATAAAATTTTTAAAAAATCGATAATAATATGATTAAAAAAAAAACAAACTGGTGTCACAAGAATTCAGGTTTTCACGATTAAGAAATTACGTTCGATCTTTCATATTGAAATGAATGAATATAAATTGTGAGTAATGGAAAAAAATAAAATTATCGAGCTATAGAATTTTATTGATCTTCGTTCGCGATCGAGCGACGAATCATTGGCAAATCTAATAACGAGCCAAGGGAACAACCTGTGCGACTGAAAACGATCGTTTTTTTTCGAAATTGTTACTATTATACAGTGTAATTTTATGTCTATATACATGTGCGTGGGAGTGCGTGCGAATCGTGAAGTCGTATGAAAAAAAAATTGTACGGAATGACTCGTAATGAATTATTATTAAAATTATAGAAAAAATAATAATTATAAATAATGATAAGAATAGTAAGAAAAACGAGAAAACTCTCAGTCTTGTATCGTCAATTTTTAGAAAATGTGAAAAAAAAGAATTAGACGCGTCTCGAGTGAAATAATCGAGAATTTTTGAAAATTCTACGAGAGCGCATGAGCTAAAATTTAAAAGTGATGGAGATGAGAGTTTCGTTTGTTTGGAATTTTGGACGGAGTCGCGAAAAAAAAAATAATATTCTTCGGGATAGTATCGATATTTCGCGGTGAAATTCATTTTCGCGATTTCTCTTCGTCTTTTTCGTTGAAAATGGAAATTCGACAGTTTTGGATTTCGAGACGGAAGTAGGAGGAAATTGTCTGGCGTTTCCGGACCAAGAATAGAAAAAAAAATACACAGATGAGTTTCGATGGGAGAAAAAATGAGAAAATGTAGCACGACGACCTTTTTTTTTCATCACGTGACGCGTCGACAGCGACACCTTGGCAAACATTCCAACGTATTGACAAGCTTTCAGCGGGAAGCGAAAAAAAAAACAAGCGAATAAAAAAAATTTCGACGTAGAGACGAAATAATAAAAAATCTTTGTATATCGTTCGAATGGAGGCTTTTTGAAGAAATTTTTACAAGAGCGATCGCACCTTGGACGTATTTAGAAAAAAAAAACACTAGCAGGACCAATTGTAATCTCTCGTCGGAAAAATTCTCGTACCGTTTACCGTAGAATTATTAAGCGATTTTTACCTTTGCGCACTCTAAATAGCGATGTCGAAAAAAAAAAGAAAAACATCGAAAAACTTTTCCCTATTATCGTTAACCAAAAAATCGAAAAACAGAGATAGAGGGAGGGGGGGGGGGAGAAATTCGTGTGCGTGCGAGCAATCACGTGAGTCCCTTGTGACCTGAAATTCGCGCGTGTGAAATAAAAAGTACGTGAATGAAATACAGATAGAAAATACGTCAAAGACATACGTTTAAAAATTTCGCGTTAAACGATATTTCAGCGCGATTACGTATATCATGAATTTTGACAGATATAAAAAGTTTTTTTTTGTGTTGGAACAATATTTCGCTTCCAGCGTACGTGTGTATGAATTCTTCAAAATCATAATTTTTGCAATCTCGAAATACCTTGGAAATGTTTCGGTCGAATCCTATCGCGCCTTTTGTTCCTTCATTCTTTGCCCGATACTTGGATGCGTCACTGCGAAATCAGCGAAAACGTGTCGTATTTCGTTAAAAAAAAGAAAAAACGAGGTTATCGCATCGTTTGTTGCCAAACGTCTCACATTCGGAACGAAACGAGGTCGAGACTTGTTATACTTCAATCGTATACTATTAATTATACGTATACTATATTCACCAATGTATCATCCCTGTAAATAAATTATTATTTTCAAAAAGATGCTTAAAAACGTTTTTGCTTTCGCGACGTTAGAAAAATGTTCCCGGCGTCGACTATTCCCGCCGGCTCTTATTCAAGATGGCAAAGTTGCAGCTCGGTAGATCAGGAAAGAATCTAGCGACAGATGTCGCCACTTCGCTGATAAGGAGAATCGCCCGCTTTTTACCATTGGCTGTCGCTGAGTTGGACCGCGTGGAATCGATAAGCCGGCTCGGCGCAACCGGACGGTGGCGTCGCTGTGCGCGCAGTTGGCGGTATCTTTCAAATGCTTGACGAAACATTCGGAATAAAACGTAAAAAAATACTTTATGACTGATAAAAATTGTGCAAAATTAAAGAGCCAATTTTTACGCTTGTAAATGCAAAAAAGAAGTTTCGTCGATCGATCTTTTCTTTTTGAGAAATTAGAAAAATATTAATAATAATGTATATTAATAATAATAATATATATAATAATAATAATATAATATATATAATAATATATATTAATAATAATATATATTAATTCAGATAATGAATTTAGGGCTCATTCGAAGAATAAATTTAGTAACACTAATTTTCGGAATGTTTTTAATTTTTATGAAATATTATTTGATACATGTGATATTATAAATATTAATAATATACAATAATAATAAAATACGCAATACGATATACCTTGTGACAATAATGTGTTTAAAATTTTTAAAGATTATTTATAAATTCGGCAAGCAACTGCGCCCTCATCATTGAAATATTTTCCGCGAGCGCCACGCCGCTGCGCACGCGCTCAGTTAACTGCTGCAGCTGCAGCGTACAGCACATGCAATCGCACCTTCATCGTCAAGCTCGATCTTATCGACGCACAGTCTGTGAGGTGACGGCGGGTCGGATGGGTCGTGATTTCGTGCGGCTATCTACCTCTTGACAAACTACACGAACGCATAACCTGATTGCCACAATCGCTAAATAATTACATCTTTGTCACACTGACGAACGATTTCGTCGAAACAAACAATCATCCCGCTCGACGACAAAAACTGGGGCAGAAAGTCACCGACGCTGGGAAGGAATTCGAAAAAAAAAGAGTACAAAACAGGTGTCGGTGTCAATATTTTTCGGTACGCCTCGATAAATTCTTATCCCAAAAGTGTATTAAAAATAAAAAAAAAACTTGACGACAAAATAATGTGAACGACAAATTTGGAGCAACAACAATGAAAATAATGATTAAAATTTGTGGAAATAAGTGAGGGAAGGATGGAAATTGTCGGGCATTGAACGAGCTGTGTGAAGAATAGAAAGAATCGCGGACATGTGCACCTGCCCGAACGAGAAACGTTCTCGAAAAAGTGTACGACTGGTCATCGCGGTTTCTCGGCAATACGTCACTAGGTCATAAGACGCGTGTGCGAGTGTTGAGGGCGCGCGAATGTGTTGTACGGAATTAAACATCGCTTGCTCCGAGCATATTTTCTTTCTTTCTTTTTTTCTTTTTTTTTTCAATTCGAATAATCGTTAGACGCGGATAATGTATTATCGTCGTTTATGATTCTGTGCTACGAGTGATTCCGAAATATGCAGTTGCGGACTATCGAGGCGGCCGGAGCGTGCGCGAATTCTCGTTTTTTTGGATTTTTCAAGAATCAAGGAGCAATGATAGCACAACGTGAGTCTTGTCTTGATTTTTTTACGAAAATATCTCGTTTCGATTAAACCGAAGCTCACAGAAATCTCGGTCGTTACGAATTTTTTATCTCACGCCTGCAAGTTTATATGCACGACCGTGTGCTCGGGCTAGAGAAATTCGAGGCGGAATTTCGAAAGTCACGAGCATCCCTCGAATAACCTCATTTTCTTGTGTTTGAAAATGGCTGTCAATTCTTCGTTTATACCATCAAAATTTCATTTAATTTACCTCCTGTCAATAGTTTTGACTCATTTTTTGTTAATTATATTCACTTTGTCCCAGCTTTATTCGATATTTACTCACTATTTGATATTTACTTTAAAAACTCATCTCAAAATGCAGTTATTGACCAAAGTTATAAAAAAATTTGTCCAATACTGAAGAGTTTTTAATGCAAGTTCAATATTTTACAATCCGAGTGCAGTTAAAACTTAATCATCACAAAATATTGCGAAAGATAAAATTATTAGGATGTTGGAAGTGCGCAACATTGTGCAAGATTTGTATCTCGCTTCAAGTAACATCAACCTCCGTCAAATTGAATCAGAGTAAACTGTCTGCGAATCATAGCAGCTGTGATTCAATAATTAGACACTTCCGTCTCTGAGGTCTGTACTTGTAAAAAGATGGCTAAGAATATCATGATACTCTTGCTAATCTAATCATCTTGTATTTATTTTCAATAAAAGCCTCGAGAAGGTACCTATTGACTCGGTGAATCTAAGAGTATGGCTCCCAGAAAAAAAAAAAGTATTGTTGAAACTCAGTAAATAATTTTCTTTTCTCTTTGAATCACTGCTTTTTTTTTGAAATATCAATAATTCCTTGATTTGATCAATTTCCAAACATTCGGTATGAAACGACAAGTTTAATCCGTATTCCACTTATCTTGGTTTTGGTACCAACTGTTTAATCAGGCTGGAAATATTTATTTTAACAACATCAAACAAGAAACATTTGTTCACTTGTACAGATAGAGAATTTATGCACTCTTTCGAGTGTACTCAAGTTTCTCCAAATTGCACTCAATAAGTAAAAATAATTGTAAATCTTCACCTAAATTTATTTTCAAAAACGCCTGGCAACTTTCGAAGTAGTCGTATACAATCTCAAATTTAAAACAATGTTTTCTATTCCAAAATGTCGTATTACGAAAATATTCGAAAGCTCTGCTATTTTCTACAATGACGATGAAACGATGGAAGTTTGTTGCTGAGAGCGAGATATTTGGAAAAAAAAAGGGGGTCTGGGTCGACTCTCGCTTCTTTTGAAATTCCTTCGCGGCATTAAATTGGCCGGAAAGTCCATCAGTCTGTGCACTCGTGAAAGTATACTATCTCTTGGCCCCTCCTCGGGACGGTTCCCCCCTCCAGGATGGGACACGTCGATATAGGAATCGGGCGAAGACGTGTCGATCTGTTTGTCGAGCATCCGAGACGCGAGTTTGCCCACCGAAGGCGCGGAACGTCCTTAATATCTATATAACTAAACGAGAACCCGTATCTCCACTCGAAAATCATGTTTGTTCGAGACACACAAGTGCCTGTCCCTTTGTCCTGCCTTCCATCGAGTCATCTCAGCTGACTGAACGCACAGGGACTGTCTTTTAACTTTTAATAATTTTTCATATTATTTCATTAATTACGATTTTTTTTATTAATTACCTAAAAATCATTTTTAATATAAATTCCTTGTATTTATTGATATCAACAGTATATAATATATTTATTATTTTGTCTGCAACTTTTTTAACAGTTTTCAGATTAATTATTGTGTATTGACGAATGAAAAATTAAAGTATCATATTAAATGCTTCTAATTTAGTAGCATATTGTGGATTGAATCGGTAAAAAAATGAAATAATTTGATACATTTTTGAGATATTTCGAAATAAGGAACATTCTTGATCTTTTGAAAAATTGCATAACTCGCTTTAGCGTTTCGTTACAATAATTGTTTGTCTACCAACGCACGCATAATTATTCACAATTATTGGGTCATTCGCTCAATTTGACACGCATCATGATAATAAGTCAGGAATTCGCCAACGCGGCGATAGTCTCTCTGGAATTCATAGTTACAAACTTCGAGAGAGATGAAAATTTTAACTATTTGATTCGCATTGCCATTAAATCAGTAACGCATGTCCGTTCGGGTATTGAATTACAAGATCACGAATGGTGCTCGTGTCTGTTTCATTTCAATCAGCCCTTCACTATCATTGCTATAAAAATTTATGATTAATATATCGTTGAATTCCACTTTATTATGGAATATTTATTGTGCTATATATTTTATAGATACTATTCTAATTATGGGAATTTTTCATTTTGAAATAACATTTCTAAGTATTGGATTTAATTGAAATACATTTAATATTAAATTATGAATATGAATAAATAAAAATTATGAATAAAATTATTGAAATATTGTAGGAAATGAATTATTCTGTAATATCGTATTTTATGATAATTGAGTTGATATAGCGTATAATTATATTGCAATTAACTTTCGTTCACATTGAAATGATATAATAAAAGTGGATGGTAAATAGAATTTTCGTTCTGAAAGAATGAATATATTGAATACGAATTTTTCAAAACTTCCTGTTGATCTCTGAATTTGGTGTAACGCGTGATTTTTTCGCCGCTATCGGAATGATATATTTTACGCCGAGGTAAACGAATTCCGTCGGCTCGTGAATACCGTTGTTCAGCACAAAACGCATGCCTAGCTGCAACCCGCAGAGAAAAAAAAACGGTATGCACGCGAGGAATAATTTTTACCTTTTCATCATCATGTAAAGTTTCTATGTCAGAGTACGGCACGTTTCTCATCGTCACGTCGTTCTTATTTTTTAAATTAATTTTTATTTTTTTTTATATTTTTATTACTTTTTGAACAATCCTTCATCACTTACAAAAGGTATGAAAAATTTCTCCACCCTTCTGGCTCTGGAAACCCACTTCAATATAATTATCAATATTTTATTTATTTTTTTCATACGAATAAAAATATTTCCATCTTTTTCAATTATTTTTACATATAGTCGTGGAACTTCGGTGTTAATTTTCGTACGATACTGAAATATTTCAAGTAGAATATTTTTTCGATGATTATTTTGATACTGCAAACTTTCTTCATATCAATTTTTATGTAAGAGCTTACTTCTGCTGGAAGTATTTTTTTGTGCATTAGCTGACTAATAAGTTAAACATTTTTTTATTATTCAATGAAATTAGAAAAATTTTGTTGAAGCATTTTGACATTAGTATACTTGTAAAAAATTATACAAATTATACAAATCTCTCGTACAATTTGCTATAAAACGATTTTGGGTCTGGCACAAAATTTTTCCGTATATATATAGGGACAACATTTTTAAAATCAATCCAATTTTCACATTTAAATAAATATTAGTTGTACATAATTGAAAAAAAAACTCAAATTAACGTAAAACCACTTAAATTTATTTTCCTTCGTTACCTCCTTCTTCCTTCCTTTCCTCGCACAATTCCGTATAAATATACGATTGCGTTAACGCACTGTAACGAGCGCGCGAATCGTAACGGACGGCGGAAATGAGTGGATTTTACATTTTTTTGAACAATGTTGTGCTCGAACCTACAATTTCTTGTGTGCAGCTTCTTATACACTCATTACTGTTATTTTTATCCGTTTTTTCCATCATCGGAGTTTACGGAGAATCATTGGCACCGTTTCAAAATGTACGGACTCATATTCCGATTGTACGAAAAAAAAAATAATCAGCGTTATTTATTACTGTTATTTGTCTCATAAAAAGGCACTTACTGTTATTTCTCTGGGTTACGCATTTCCCAAAGTGTCCGTTGGTGGCATATTTTTTTTGCGAGTCGTTTAGAAAATTTTTCATTGTTTTATTATTTCTGAGGCGCGATTTACGGATTCAACGTGATAAATATATTCTATAAAAAATATTTTTTATCGCGTCAAAGTGACGATAAATTCATTTGGCAAATTTTTTTCTCGTGGTCCGATTCGGCAATTTGCGCGAGTCACGCCGAGTGTCGATCGAACGTCTCTTCATTTGGGTTAAACGTCCGTTATACCGAGATCGAGAAAAAACGATCGATTCTGTCGTCGTAAAAAAATTGATTTACTTCGGTTTCTATCTAACACTCTTGCATTAGCTTCGAAGTTTCCTCTGTATCCTTCGCGCAACGTTATATTCTTTATCGTTGAATTTCTTATCCCCTGCGAAACTGGCTCGGTCGCGCGTTAAATTTTCTCTCGATTTCTCATCAGCCTCGCGTCATTACTGGCACCCGTTTAAGATATCACGATCGATCGCGGTTTCGTACCGAAATGAAAAATATAATTGAGAACGTAAAATCGCAATTCTCTCAATTTTACACTTATTTGGCTACTTTTATTTGAATTTTTTATTCAAATACGATTTTATCAAAATTTCTAAAATCAGAAAATATGATTTTTTAAGTATATCGTGGTTTTATGGACACAGTTTATTTTCGTAATTTTTTTTTTCATAAATTTTTGTAAAATTTTAAATTTTGAGGAATTGAACACTCGAGGCGGAGGTCCCGTTCGATCCTTGGCAGGACTCTGTGCCGGCAACCGGCGCGTGGGAAAATTTCGTTAGAATTAAATCTCGAGAGAGGATCCTCTCGGGAGGAGAGAAAGAGAGATTCCTGTCTGTAACGATTTATCACGGATTTCTCCAGTGTATTTTCCAGAATAATCCACGATATTCGTGTTCTTTCGCCATTGTTCTTTTTTCAAACGAGAAAGTGTTCTCCGATTCGAGGGAGGAAAAAACGCAGCGAAAAATGGAATAAATAAAAAAGTAATCGGACGGACCAGTCTGATAAATCGGTGGCTATCTCCGATCAATTTTTTTCCATTTCTGATCGACTGCACTGAAAAAAATAAAGCAATCACTATCCTTCATTCATTGGGAAAATCGGCTGTCTCGGAGAAAACAGGCGGATACGAAAATAGAGACACGTATTGACAAAAGCTATTTCTGTTTTTTTTTCTCGTATACGGTACAGTAAAATTAATTGACATTTTTAGTTGAGCTTAATTGAACGTAGCGATCAACGAAGCATTTTACTTTTACGGATGAAAATAAAAATATTTTTAAAAACACGAGAATTGGAAAAAATTTTGAAATATAGTTTTCAAATATATAAAAAAATTTTAGATAAAGTTGGCTTAAACTTTAAAATAATTCCCAATCATTTTTTAAACGCAGCTGTTTATGTGTGGTGAAATAAAATAAATGTAGTGAATATTGCTTAAATCGTGGTAAATTGTTATCCAGAAGTATTACTTCGTTTTATTTATTTATATTAGGAGCAACAACGACATTGTCAAAAAGAATTTTCACTTTGACATCAATGTTTTCTTTCTTCTTAGCATTATTCCAGTAGCACAATTGAGATGAAGCACATCACAATTGACATGGAGTCGAGTACAATTGCTTTTTCCATACTTTCAAGCGAAGTCGTTGATAGAGTGGTCTTTTATGTTCTTTCCAGAACAGTATGTTATTTTCACGGAACGATTAAAGTAATGTTCACCCTGTAAGTAAATGATCAGCAATTTATGAACGATTCGTGAAAAAAAAGCAACGACTGCAGAGTAAAAAAAGCGAAGGAAGAAAAGTCGAAAGAAAAATAAAAGTGTAAGAGATATCGGGATACTTGGAAACCGTTGATCGAGACCCAAGTATGACGAAAAATTCCTCGCGCGTTGCCTCTTTATCGAGCGCGAGACCTTCAATCCTTGGATCATTGGATGCGCTCGTCTTGGCGAATGGCGCGGTCATCATTGCTCGACACCTCGCGAATGGAATCGACGATTGTAGAGAAGAAAGAGAACTAGTCGAGGGATACGAGAGTGAAGAAAAAGTGGCCGGAGAGGGGCAGAGTGAAAGAAAAGTGAGAAAACAAGAGAGGTGGACGTTGGTAAGGTCAACTTGGCACCTTCGACGTCCCAACCGGTGGAAAAATGCCACCTATCCGCTCATATTCTCTCTGTGACGTGAGCACTCGCCCAACTCGTTTCTTTTTTCCACCTTTTATTCAAATTTAAATCCCCACATGCTTCTTTTATCATTATAACTTTTAAAAAGATTATCAAAATTTATGAATCCTTGGAAATAATTCATTGTCCACGAACAAAGTGACGACGTTGATGAGTTTACAAGGTAATACGAAAACGTTTGTGAAACCATGATGAGCTCTCTTCGTCACTTTTCGTTTTATTTATTTAATGAATAAGTATACTATACAAAGTTCTATTATACTATAGTATTTGATCAAATTTTTAAACCGGTAAAAAACTTGCTCGTTTCTTTTTCGTCAATGAAATTGATATCGGAACTTTGTTTATTCACTCACGTTACAGAATCGCGTTAAATAAATAATTACGTTAAAAAGAGCAGAAACGCAGAGCTTCGCGGAAACTTGCTGGGAAGCCATCGAAGCGTTTCATTTGGCGCATTACTATGGTACAGCCACATATCAAGAAAGTGGAAACACTTTTGACAGTGATGAATACTTGAAGCGAGTGATAAATTTAAGAAGACGCGCGGACACTCGTATTCGCATAAAGAGATATTTTATAATCCATATTAGAATATGGATTGAATTTGATACGAAGCCATGAATCGGAGCTTGATGTCCGCAAATATGCGCTAAGCGGCTTGGATGGATTATAAAATTTAATCAGCAAGGCAGGTGAACCGTTAATGGAGCCTCATTGTCGTCAAAAAGTAATAAAGACGAGAAGGGGGAGCAGAGAGTGGTATCGACCGCATTCGGTTGATGATGAACTGAATAAGAAGGCTGCGCGATAAAATGGAAAGTACGAGAATATTGGATTGGTATATAGTAGAAGCAGGTGAATAGCGTTGATTCTGCAGCCACTTTAGAGCAGCCTGACACAAAGATTGGCCGTACGAACGCCGGGACACGCAATCGTATATATATCCCTCCGGCTTTAACAAAGTATATTGTGTCGCAAATTCACTATATTATGCATACGGCTGTATGCATAGATGGATATGTATATGTGTACTTGCATGAATGGTTTATAAGCGCGGTAGTCTCGTATTTTACCGTTTTACGACGCGATACGACGTCGATCAACGCCGCATCGTTCACGGTGTGCGTACCTCCAGCTTTTACCGGTTCTTTCATAAACGCTTTCCAATCGTTGCCAAGAATTTACGCTGAAATAACAATCCATTTTTTCCACAATGGTTACCTATTAGCTACCTGGTGGTTATTCTATACTCCAGAGTAAATAAATTACGAGACTGTATCAGCATCATTATTTTTTTAAAAATAAGTGCCTTATCATTGGTTGCTTGGTCTTTTAGAAACAAACGTGGTCATATTATCTACTCAGCATTGGAGTTATTGATAGTTTGGTAGCTTTAATAGTTTTTGAAAGACTTTAGGAGAATGTATGCTAGTCAAATGAGTGATAAATATTCGTTTGAAAGTCACTTTATTTTTATCAGTTATTATAGTATACTGTTGCAAAAGGTTATAATGTGCTTCTTGATTCACATAACATTATTTTCCTCGTTACAGATGTCGTGTGTAATTTACAAAAAGATCGACGTTGAGCTTTTTTCTTCAAAAAATTATTATTTTTTTTTTTAATATCATTATTATTTTATCATTAGTTTGTTACACGTAAAAAAACATTTGCAAGGTTGTTAATGGTCGAATTACCTTAAGAAGATGGTAAATGGATGTCATAGTCTGGAAATGTGCCTGAAAATGTGACAATTTAGATCAGAAATAAAATTAATTTTCCAATAGGTACAAAATGTAATAAATCATCTAACTTTCTGAGGAGAAAAATAAATCTGAAACTTACGAATTAAAACGGTGATTTTGTCGCGTGTGGGGAGCAATTTTCAATCGCACAATCAACACATACGTTCGAGAATGATATGAATTTTTTATATAATGTCCCTGAAAATTATATTTAATGACATCAGTTTATAATAAACGTACTATTTACAATAATTATAGAGAATCCTCAAGTAAAATATCAGATTTGTAAGGATTAAAAATTATCGCGGTCTTCAAATGTTATATTAATACAGTAATATTAAAAATTTAATAACGCTGTTGTTATGACTGAAGTTAGGAAACCTGTCAATGCTTGGCGTATTACTATGTAGAGCTTCGGCTTACATTATATCCTTATTTACCTTTAATACCTCATACAAAAGAGCCATAATTTTGTTTCCTCTATCCTGTAATTTATAAAGGATTTAATGAATTATGTAAATAACTCGTTTTTATAAAGAGATTCTCTTATGCAAAACAATTATTTTATTTTATATTTAAATAATTCTCGTATAAAGTATTTAAAGTATTCTAGCATCAAATCAGTTGTGAAAATCGGATTTTTAATCGCCAATATCTTTAAAAAGTCGTCAAGGGCATGTTTTTTATGAGAATTTTGTAGTTATATAGGAAATTAGTCAATCTCTTGATGCCAGAAAAACATATTTATCTCTTGATGATATTTTTTGATAAATTTTCATAAATTTTTGGCAGTTTGTACAATAGTTTTGAAGCGGGTTGTATTGTTAATCATGCTACTGCGAGGAGTCGGTCAACTGTGTGGGACAGAACGGATCTCGTGGCGCGATGTATCGTGACTCGCCACCGAGCGAGGCGTTCGTCGACTCTCTGCTTTTCCCCGAGCCGATCTGATAATACACGCGTACGCGGGGAACGCGCGTGCTGGCACATGCGGGGAGTCAAATGGACGGGCGCGCGTTTTCTCGCTCGAAACGTCCAATAACGGAAATTGTACCCGAAACCCTCGGAGAATTCACCGGGCGAGCTTTTCGTTTTTTATTTAGACGGCAAAGGCATCGATCTTTCGCAAGACTCTCTTTCTCTCTCTCTCTCGCTTTTGTCATCCTATTTTTATTCCCATTAACCCCGTTGAAAAAACCTTTTTCGTTTGATTCTGCGCTCTGACGTGGCTTTTACACAACACTTTTTTTCCCGGTTCTTTTTTTTAATCGCCTAAAGGGCGCATGGAATCTTTTTCGACCCCAGAGAATTTTAATTCGCGTTTTACGATGGACATTTATTGAGTACTTTCAGTACCTTAAAATGAATTTATATTTTAAAAAAATGGTTCGTCAATTAAGGCTAGTTCAATAACAATAAGCATCATTTTTGAGTTATTATATTGTTATATTTATCGAATTTACTTGTTACTAGCAGGCTTCGCGCCCTCGCGGTAATAGAAAAACTGATCCAAAATCCAGTTTTTTGGTTTATTCAATATGAATTCTTCAATTTCGCCCCGAATAATTAACATTTTCGTTATCTACGGAAAATTTCCGATCGAAAAGGCTTTAAAAAAAAAACTTTCAAATAATTTGGTGAGTCACACTGGATCTCGTGGACCCATGAAAATTTCAATTAGCAATATCTTTCCGTTTACTTGACGAAATGAACTTTATAAAGTGTGATGTTTAAAGATTTTTGCAAAAGGAAGCGAATGGCGTTGGAATCACGTTAATTCATCAATTTTTTAAAAAGTTATCACTCCTTGAATATTTTTGAAAAAATAGAAAGGGGTATTTAAAAAATTTGCAAAAATTTTTAAATTCTTTTTTGTTGATTTTAAGAGCTTATTCGATCGGCAATTCAAGAATTCATATTGAAAAATTCAAAAAACGATCAAAAAATCAGTTTTTTGGCTTAATTCGTTGACAAATTCACTGCCACTTGATAAAATCAACTTTATTAGCAGTGATTTTCAAAGATTTTTGCAAAATGAAGAGAATGACGCTAGAATTATGTTAGTATATTTAAAAATTTATCACGTCCTTTATCATTTCTCAAATATTTTCAAATGTTCCGTTTCTGCTGCAATGTCGAAATAAAAAGTCCATACAAACATTGTTCTATTAAAATGCAATATCTAGTAAAAATTTCAAGTCAATCCATCGTCGATAGGTCGATTTTTATAGAATTTCATATTCTAATGCTTGCAAACGTTTTTGCGTGATTGAGTAAAAAACATCCAAACATACAAATATTCACATTTATATATTAATAAAATGAAATTTGAATCCGAACTTCACATAATTTTATTTAATCCAATGTATCGTTAGCAAATAATGGCAAAGCTAATGATTATTTTCTTATTTTCATCATTTGCTTTTCGTTGACGATGATCTCGACAACGTCAATTAATTTTTTGACGCGCACGGGTTAAAGAGGTCATGCTATTACTCGACCGATTAGACTGACGATGAGAAAGTCGACCGATTAACTTCCGATGAAAACTTCTTTCAATAATTTATTCACTACAAATGTTCCATTAATTTTCTTTGCATATCTATTAAAATAATTATGTAAATAATGATTTTTAAAATCATTAAAAATTATACATCAGTCAAATTTCTCGTTCTCCATCAGCTACTAAAACTAAAAAAATAAAAACAATATACGAATCACAAATAGAATTGTCCAACCATCGAAAAGTTTTGCCGATAAATCAAAGTTTAAACACGGAATAGCTCTCAGAAACAACAAAATATTTTTAAAAAATGTAAAAAAAAAATTTATATGTATCCCAAATAAACGACAATGAAAATTGTCGAAATGTCCACAGGTAGACAAAAAAAACTCACGGATTCGGAAAACTTTCGAAAAGTGTCTCCGGCTCGCGTCAAAAGCTGTGTACCCAGAGATTTCATCTCGGTCGCCATTTATTATCGGCTGCACGTGCGGCGTATATTTATAGCGCGCGTTAAAAATAGACGACCAGGAAGAGATAATCCGCGAACAAATGGATTGATAATGAAACAAGATTTTTCCCCGTGTTTCATACCTGGTGACTTTTTTTTCGCGAGACCCATGAAAGGAGTTTTTTCTTCATCGAGACGCTTTTTCCCTCATTGTGTCACGAGGAGGGAAAAAAAAACGTCATCCACTCGCGGCATCCTTATAAAAGTAAAAGCATAGCTCGGTCGCTTTCCCGTAATAAATAAATACAGTTTGTCTCGGGGACATAACTCGAGTCAGGGGCCGGGCGTTTTCGCGAACTTGTTGGAGGCTCGATTGAATTAGTCGCGGTCCGGAGAGGACGAAGCGATTCGCGGTCTCGCGGGACGCGGGGGAGAGGGGGATCGTCGTGATATCTCGGACGACAAACTCTATTTTGCCTGGAGGAAAGTTGAGCACGCGTGGGCGCGTCTCCGGCTTCTCGGCTGCTTTAAAAACGTCAGAACAGAATTGCGTCGTTTCCGCACTTAGCGGACGGCGCACGAATCGGTTAGCGGGCAAATCCGCTTAGTCGAGAGATCCAATTTTCCCTCCACGAGAGGAACGACCTCTCGAATGTGTCTCCGTTTCATTGTCGAATTACCGATGTTCGTACACGTACTTCGGTTTACGCTCGCAACCGCTGAAATTACTCGAGCGTTGTTCGCCGCTTTCTGGAGCGAGAACGGGGAGAAATCTGCACGTATATACGAGTATCGGTCGCAGAACTGTTTCCGGAACCCCCGGGACAACGGAACTCGTTTCCTGATTACTTCGTTTCAACCGAGAGGTCATTCCGAGTCAGAAAACAGCGAGGGATGAATTTTTTTTTGTTTCGTTTTTTTTTTTAAACAGTGGATACATTTTTAAGGATGATCACGCGTTTATTCGCATGATTAATATCAACATTTCTTGATGGCACATGAAAATACGTTTAAATTTTGAGGAAGCTTTATCGTGCAGATATCGAAATATTCATTGCGTAAAATTATAACTTTTAAAACGCGGTATTACGAGAAGTGACAAAAAATGCGATTTTCAAAGATAAATATCTCAATTTCTAGACGATGAGTGTTATTGAAATTCGACCACTATATTTGAGTATTTTATTAAACTCTGTGTAAGCCAAATTTTAGCGAAACAAGTTCAAAAATAATATTCACGTGGTAAACGTGTGAACCTTCATGAGCTGATAACCAATAGACAATTGGCTATCTTTGAAAAAACATTCTTCATTGACACGAAATATTCCTTTTCTGAAATAAATTGCCACGTGTGAATCGAAATCGTACAAATTCGACACTTTCATCTCATTTGTTAATACATAAGGAATTTTTTATGGTTTTTGATGAACACGTTTAGTGGACTTGGGAAATGATAAAAAAGTGAATATTTCTTTTCTAGACTTATTGCTTTACTTAATTTGAGTTTCAACTTGAATATATCGAGTTTGGCTGATTCCGTTATCATACGTTTATTGTTCTGTGAGCGAGCATTCCATGTAGGAAAAAGGAGGCTGGCGGTAAAGTTCGTGACTTCAACGAGAACCATCTCGTATTACAGATTAACTGGCCGTCCCGGAATAAAAGCTGGTAAATGAAATCATGACTGGGACAAAGGGCTCGTGGCCAAGTGAGCACGAATGCAGAACGCGAGAGAAAGAGAGGGACATTTTTGTGAGAAGCGTACGTTGTTCAAGACAGACGCATCTGAACTTCAATTTAAAACGTATTTTTAAATCGAATTTTCCGCATGAAAATTTTTTATGTATAAATTAAATCCACGATTATACGAGGACCCAAATTATATTCATAAAATAATATTTTACTACAATTATAATAAAACAAATTATATATTCAAAAATCCCTTTGATACACGATTGTTGTTCTCTTCAAAGTTACTTTGAGCTTTAAGTTTAATTTGATAATTACTAATTTACCAAATTTTAAACTAACGATAACCTACAATCACAAATTCTCATTTTAATTATAAGAAACATGAAACTTCATTAAAATTTAACGTCAGATAACTGTATCTCGGCAGCAATTTTTTATTTATTTATTTAACTACCAGTGAGTTGCTGTTTAAGCTAGTCAAGTATAAGCTAGCTAAAAAAATTAAATAAGCGTATAAGTTTGAATAATTCATTTTCTATCATATATAGATTTAATCTCTCGATGTGTAGTGTTCGTTGATTGGGAATTCCTAGAAGCGTAATGATCATTTGAACGCTAAAAAAAATCACGTCGACCCGAGTTCCGGTGAACACGGGGAAAATAGAAAAGAATAAAACAATGGCACTGCTTTCGTATATACGATTCCATCGGCTAAATCAACGATTGCGTGCCGGCTCGAGGGCAATTGATTTCAAGTGTTTTTCGCTCCAGCATACATATTTGTTCCCATGAATTTATCAATCAATACTCAAACGTTCGACGAATAACGAACCATCGAGGAATATACAGTTAATATTATCGTTTATCGCCTTCTCAGGAATGTTTATTTAATTCCATTCTACAGTGTCCAAACTCGCGTATTGTTCTCGCGCAATATTACAGAATGTCGAAGATGATAATCACGATATTATCGTGGACAGGTAATGATCACTTTCTACCAACGCGTCCGAGACTGTTTTCCACGATTATATGAGATCCATAATGACCATTATTTAACGGCGTTTTATCCTTATTCTCTGATCTTAATGACGAAAAAAATAAGAAAAAATTCCACCCTGTTCTCTTAAAAAATTGCCTGAAGAAACAGCAAAATAGTATCAGAAAACTTACGATACAATCGGCCATGCATTAATCAAAATAATCCCAATAACAATTTAGATTTATAACTCTAAGCATAAACTTTACTCCCAAACAACTAAAAGAATTAAATAGACAAGATCTGCCTAAAATTTTTGCAAGACATTGTGACAAAGATTAAATATCCAGAAAGAACAAAATACCAAATTCTCAATGATCACGTAGAAAATATAACAAATCCAAAGGTGAAAAAAGGGAAAAATTAATAATACGATAAGTTCAATTGTAAAAGTATTACTCCGAATCCGAACAACTGAAATTACATAAATGAAATGTAAATCATCTAAATGTAACTACTGACAATAAAATGCATTGTTTTGCAACTGCTATATAAAAAAGCGAATAAAAACGATGTTGCAGATTGGTGACGATCTTAGGATGAGGCAAGAGGGAATCGAGATTTAGTCGAGTGTTGAACGAGGCATAGAATAAAAAGATTGGAAAGAGAGCGAAGTCAAGGGACGAGGGAAGCACGAGGGAATAGTGGTCGAAATAAATGAGATATAAAGGAAATCTGGAATTAAAGGAGAGGCAGAAAAATGTTCCGGTCAAAGATTCGTATTCACACGTGCCAGGTTATCCTGCTGACGTCGCTCGTCTGGTTTCTGGTGGACGTCATAGTGCTGATGTTCTATTCGGACTGCATGGGTGGCACTGGCTGGGGATGCTCGGACAATAAGCAACAATTGACCGAGGAGAGTTTTCAGCCGCACGTGGACGTTTCCGAGGGTACGTCAGCTTCGGACAGCAAGCAATGGCGTTACCGCGAGAACGATCTCCATCAGTGGAAACCGGCTCGCCCGGTAAAAGAACACAAGGGTGGCCCCGGCGAAAGAGGCACCGCCGTTCGCATACCACCGGAAAAGGAAGCCAAACAGCAAGAACTCTTCAAGCTCAACCAGTTCAATCTTATGGCCAGCGACATGATATCCCTCAATCGTTCGCTCAAGGATGTTCGTCTCAATGGCTGCAAGTCTAAAACCTATCTAAAGGTTCTTCCCAACACCAGCATTGTCATCGTTTTTCACAACGAAGCCTGGAGCACGCTCCTCAGAACCGTTTGGTCCGCTATCAATCGGTCGCCCGAAGCTTTACTCAAAGAGATCATTCTTGTCGATGACGCCAGCGAACAAGGTGTTTCTCAATCTTCATTGTACTATTTATGCACAAAATTAGCTTTATTAAGTTTTTTTTATTTATTAAGGTGGTTCGTGAAAATTCGTGAAAAATTAATTCATTTTTAAGTATCGAGGAAAGAATATTGAAAAATTCGATGGTCAGCTACTCGAGATTAGTTTCTAAGAAAAGCTTTGATGATTTTGTAAAATTGTGATAATTGAAATCTTGGTCAACAATCTCTACAAGTCAATAAATTTCAATAAAATATATAAAGTAGTTTAATCAAGTATTTATCTAGAGTACGTAATATTTTTATTGATTATCGTTCAATTTGTCTTTGATTGAACTACCTCAGAATTACCTTAAAAATGACAAATTCGCCATTTTTTAATTTTTATTTTGAAACAGTATTCAATAATATCCCATATTTGTTCATGTTTACTTATAAATAATCGTAATTGTTCGTTTTTTTTCTATAGAACATCTGAAAAAACGTCTCGAAGATTACGTAAAAACTTTGCCAGTGCCAACATATGTATATCGTACCGAGAAGCGTTCTGGTTTGATAAGGGCTCGTTTATTGGGAGCCAAACACGTCAAGGGGCAGGTTATAACTTTCCTGGACGCTCACTGCGAGTGCACAGAGGGGTGGCTCGAGCCTCTGCTCGATAGGATAGCAAAGGACAGGAAAACCGTAGTTTGTCCAATAATCGACGTCATAAGCGACGATACCTTTGAATACATTACGGCCAGTGACATGACTTGGGGCGGTTTTAATTGGAAACTCAATTTTAGATGGTAATTTAATTTTAAGATCACTCTTCTGCATTCGCTTTCTTACACAGTTTTTCTTACACAATTCTCTTGCATTTTTATGTAATTTCTATTGTGAGCATTAATTTCAAAAACTTTAAAAGAAAATTCAATTTTTAAGGATATTCATTTTTCATAGTATAACATACTAATTTGTATGAGACATTTATGGTTTTCTTATATAAATAACGACATATAGTTTATTTATCGTTTGTAAACTAAAACTATAGTAAAATTTATAAATTTCAAAACATTTTTCATGGTATGGTCGATATAATAATTATTTTATTGAATTTATAAAATATTTGAAAATAATTAATAAATCGATTGTTTTCAGGTACAAAGTAGCTCAGAGAGAAATGGACAGGAGGAACGGCGATCGTACGGCGCCTCTGCGAACTCCGACAATGGCCGGGGGTCTGTTTTCAATCGACAAAGAGTATTTTTACGAATTGGGAGCTTACGACGAAGGTATGGATATCTGGGGAGGCGAAAATCTCGAGATGAGTTTCAGGGTGAGTTTCGACCGTACAAAAGAATAAATTTACACGAATCACGAAGTGTCAATGATGAAACTGTTACCTTGTAAAATCTCGATAGGATGTAAAGTCTATTTCAGGATAAGCTAAGAGATTTTCAGAAGTCGGAATCTGACGTATCGTGAATCGTCGAAAGCGGCAACTAAAATTTTCCGAGTTGATTCTTAGGTTTGGCAGTGCGGTGGAACTTTAGAAATCAGTCCATGCTCTCACGTCGGTCACGTTTTCCGTGATAAGAGTCCGTACACGTTTCCCGGCGGTGTCAGCAAGATTGTCCTTCACAACGCGGCCAGGGTAGCCGAAGTCTGGATGGATGAGTGGAGAGACTTTTACTATGCCATGAACCCAGGTTAGATCATCTATTGATTCTTATACCAACAAAAAAATTAAAAATAAAAAGATCATCGAATGTGCGTTAAAGATCTTTGTCACTGTTGCACTTTCGTACACGTGTGAAAATTCAAAATAAGTCATTACTTGGTACAAACAGAAACGTGTGTGACCGAAAAGGAAGAATTATTTTCTCCACATTTCAGTGCTCGTTCAATAACGCACTGTTTGAAAGACAGCTGTTCGAAATACGATCCACATGTTTTTTTATCTCGAACAAAAAAATAAAGTAATGACAGCACGCAACTGTTTTTTTTTATTCTGTGTGTGCAATATCGTGTTTCTCTACTCGCGATAATGGCTCAGTCGCTCAAGTACGGGCTGCCCACGCACAGACCATCGGCGAATTTCAGGAAACCATGAAAGAGGATTAAACGTAAACACGATGCCTCGAGATAAAATAATTGACAACGGGTATCTGATATGTGAAGCTTCACTCGATTTTTTTATTTACGAAAAGAAAGCTCGATCCATCCCGCGAAAAAAAATATAAAAAGAAATTTCACATTGTGTACCGTTCGAGTTAAGAATATCGATCGTTTAGACAGGGAACGAATGCGTCTTTAACCACTCATCCATCCAACTCGACTAACGAATTTTTCGTTCGCTTCATTGTAACCACTGTGACCGCATAATCTTCATTTTATTTTTTCCCCTCTAACGATTATTCAACGAATAGAAATTGTAGGTGACGACTGCCAAGGAGGATGAGACGAGAGCCTGGGGAAATCGTGAAAATCAATTTGGCCAGTCTGTGTCGAAATAACATTCGTGTTCATGTGCCTTTAAAAAAAAAAACATTTTTCTTCGAAGCATGAATCCATGAATTATTTCTTTGCCCGATAGTATTCTCAGGACTTGCTTTTAACTCGAATGGAAGGCAAAATGGTGAAAAGTGTTTTTTTTTTCATTCTAATTCCGATCTCAACGTTGCAAACTTCGATTTCCATTAAAATTGACAGTTTAAGTACGAGTTTAAACCAAAAACGAAGATAAATGCTAACATACTAACGGAAATGAGTTGGTTAGATATGGATGTGTGGTGGGACATTGGAAATAGCGACTTGCTCACACGTCGGGCATGTATTCCGTAAATCGACGCCGTACACTTTCCCCGGTGGTACGAGCAAGATAGTCAACCACAACAATGCGAGGCTCGCTGAGGTCTGGTTGGATCAGTGGAAGTACTTCTATTACAACATTAATCCAGGTAGCACTAACACCAAGAGAACGAATAAAAGACTACTACAGTAAAAAAAAAATTCAATGCCGAAAAAAATTAAATAAAACGTTTCTCGACGAGAATCGAGTCTCATCCGCAATTGCATGTCCCAAGCATGATTACCCTCGAGTTTCTCGAACGCATTGTAATTATAACTCTGAGCAGCAATTACTGAGAAACGAAAATATTTTTGTTAAAAAAAAGGAAGAATCTTTTTTCATTTATTTCCACGCAGTTAAATTTTTATCCACTGGGCAATTTCTTTCCTTTTTTTTTGTTGCGTGAAAGGTTCTCTCTTTTTTTTGGTACATCTATTTTTTGTATTTAAATTATGTATAATTTAGTGCGTACAATTATTTATAAATGTACATAGATTTAAGCACGATTCTAAGAGCTATGGGTTATTTATTTTCACGGAATCACTTTATCAGATACCCGTTAAATAAACCTCGATGGGAAGTTCCCGAAATAATTCTGAATCTCTCGACAAGAATATTCCTACCTCCTGCGTTAGAATTTTTCTGTTCTCGTGTTATGGAAAAGTCAAGGATTATGAACCAAACTAAGGAATGTGATGCATGCCAATTGGATGTGTCAATAGAATGGAGAAAAAATAAATAAATAAATTGGCGAGAAATTCAGCAAGTAATTCTGTGTGGTGCAAAATCGAACGACATTGAAAAATAAAAAAAACAAATCTCCATCCTAATGGCAAATTTCACCACTGTCTCTGTAACGATAATAATTTTTTTTTTAGGTTTTATAAAGGACAAGCTTTGCAGCAGAAACACACACAATCACGATGTTTCCTGTTTAAAATGTTGTATCAACCCCATTTTTCTTTCACTCATTCAGCACGCACATGTCAATATTATCCTTCGTATCTTCGTTCACGTATTATTTTAATTATGTAAATACGAAACACACGAAGCACCCAGCAGTAGAATACGTCATGTGAATAATTTATTCCTGAAATTTGTTGTTTCGAGATAATTGATTTTTTTTTATTGAATCTGTTTAGGTGCGAGGAGCGTCCCGGTTGGCGACGTTTCCGAAAGGTTGAAACTTCGGGAGAAGCTGGGCTGCAAGAGCTTCAGATGGTATCTCGAAAATATTTATCCGGAATCGCCGATGCCTCTCGACTATCGCTATCTCGGTGATGTTAAAAATGTGGAAACTCACAATTGCCTTGACACGATGGGCAGAAGAACCGGCGACAAGGTCGGTCTCAGCTACTGTCATGAATTGGGCGGCAATCAGGTGAATCATCTTTGATTTTTACTCAGCTGAATTTTACAAATATTTTAATATTTTATTTGACTACTTTTAAAAACTTCAATTTGACGAACTTTTCTAATTCAACGTAAGACGAAACTTTTCTTTTTAGCTTAATAAAAATTCTATTTTGATTCTTATTCAATTGCTATTTTATTTTACACTGGCAGGCTTCGCGCCCTCGCGATAATGGAAAAACTGATCCAAAATTTTGGTTTATTCAATATGAATTCTTCAATTTCGACCCAAATAATTAACATTTTCGTTATCTACAGGAAATTTCCGATCGAATAGGCTCTTAAAATCGATAAAAAAAATTTCAAAAAATTTGGTAAGTCACACTGGATCTCATGAACCCATGAAAATTTCAATTAGCAATATCTTTCCTTTTTATTGACCAAATCAACTTTATAAAGTGTGATTTTTAAAGATTTTTACAAAACTAAGCGAATGGCGTTGGAATCACGTTAATTCGTCAATTTTTTAAAAAGTTATCACTCCTTGAATATTTTTGAAAAAATGGAAATACCTTCAAAAATTCGCAAAATTTTTCAAATTTTTTTTATCGATTTTAAGACCTTATTCGATCGGAAATTTTCCGTAGATAACGAAAATGCTATTTATTCGAGGCGCAATTCAAGAATTCATATTGAAAAATTAAAAAAACGATCCAAAAATCAGTTTTTTGGCTTAATTCGTTGACAAATTCACTGTCACTTGATAAAATCAACTTTATTAGCAGTGATTTTTAAAGATTTTTGCAAAATGAAGAGAATGACGCTAGAATTATGTTAATATATTTAAAAATTTATCACGTCATTTATCATTTGTCAAATATTTTCAAATGTTCCGTTTCCGCTGCAATGTCGAAATAAAAAGTCTATACAAACATTGTTCTATTAAAATGCAATATCTAGTAAAAATTTCAAGTCAATCCATCGTCGATAGATCGATTTCTATAGAAATTCATACTCTGCATTGCCATCTGGTCACGATGAATGAAAATAAAGTAGCCTATGTTCAAATCGACGTTGAAAACTGTCTTTATGGCAAAGTACTTTGAATTTTTAATTTAATTTCAGGTTAATTAACAACAAATTTTATTTCGCTTGATCAAGAGTTACAAATTTTTATTATCACTCTAACTGAGCTATTAAAACAATTAAATATTTAAATTTTCAGGTGTTTGCGTACACGAAACGGGATCAAATAATGTCAGACGACATGTGCCTGGACGCAGCGAGTGCGCAAGGGCCCGTTAAGATAGTCCGTTGTCACGGAATGGGAGGAAATCAAGCGTGGAACTATAACAACGAGGTAAATTTTTTTTTTTTTCATTAAAAAATATTTACATGAGAAACACTTTTATAATTTTGTTTTACTCGATAATTAATTACTAACCACACGAGATATTTTATCTTACAAAAATATTTATTTTTTCGTTATGGAGTATACATTAAAAAAAAAAGATTAAATGAAAATTCGTATATTTTTAGACGAAGATGATAAGACACATGAACACAGGCCGATGCCTCTCGATACCAGGACCTGGTGATCCAGCTCAGCCGATACTGGCCGTGTGTGATATGGATAATCGCGCCCAGAAGTGGACAATGCAGAGCAAATTCAAGTGGCAGGCCAGCTAATATCAGCGACGATGCCACGTCAATAATAACTGCTCGCAATACTTGTTAACTAATATATCTGATGTAATAAGTTCGTGAACTCGTTCACTCGTGTTCCCGGTATCTCTTCCTCGTGGCTCATTGGAAGAGTAAACAAAATATTTAAGCAGGGATAATTATGAGATGCGCACTTCGAGAAACGAAAAAATAAAAACAATATAAGGGCGTGATCTTTAAAGATTTATACACCCCCATTTTTTGGTTTCTCTGTGCAAATATTGTCAGGCTTTTTAAAATATCGGGTAAATACTGCTCTTTCTTTTTTACAAAAAGATAGTATCGCCTTGATAATTGAATATTAAGAAATGAATTTGAGCGAAAAAATATGTTTGTGCGTCTGAGAGCGAGAGAAAGAAGCGAACAGTGGTTTCAACGAGTGCAAGATATTGCTTAAAAGAGATACGCGAATGGGTTAGAGTAAGCGTGTTCGATATGACAAAAGGTAGAAAAGCATATCAGACCAGAATGAAGGGAAAAATAAGAGTAAGGGGAGTAATAACCGGATTTTACTGTTATAAATAAATAATTGTTGATATAGAGAGTGAGAATTGATTGACAGCGTACGTACATTATCGTCATTTTAGAAAATTCAATGGAGATTGCGAATTTGACGAAAGTTCTACGCATTGGTGCTCACGATTATTACGACGCGTTCGTGTTAATTGAGCGTTAAACATCTCACTGAAGCTTGCAACGTTGAGATCCAACGAAAAAAAAACATTTATCCTTTTATTGAAAAAAAGGTTAATCGAAGAATAAAGATAATTTAAAAATAGTAAACAAAATTAAAGAACAAATTTCTGAAGAAATATTCGAAATAAAAATGTTTTTTATCGTACTTCAACGATGCAAATTTCATGACGCTAAATTCGTGCCTTCCTCTTTCTCGTTATTTGGTTAAATGCGTAGTTGAAAAGGTTTTCAGCGTCCAATTATGAACTCTACTTAACGTGTATGAATATTATATCCAAGTTGTACATAAAATTGTTCAGTACAATCCAATAACCTGCGAGAGGAGAGCACGAAGACTTTTTATACTATTTTACTCTAAATAGTTCCTCGCTTCGATTTAAAAAGTGAAGATGAAAATGACAACTGAAGAAAATTAAAGTAATTATTATTGTTTCAATATGGTATTATATCTCGTTTTATTAAGAATACTGTACTTACGTCTCAATTAACGGCCGTTCGTCAATGAGGCAATCTGGATGTTAGAAAAACAGGAGAAAACATATGCGAGCACATTCTGTAAATCGGACATTTTTCACTTTTAATATTTTATGAATTTTTTCAGATTATATCAGATTTTTGTTATTGTTTTTATACTACAATTCGAATATGTATACTTTAGAATTATATGTCCGAAAAGTTACTCTCCAAGAGCATTGCATTTTTTAATAATCGTCTAAACTAACATTGTAATCAAATTTAAAATGGATCTAAATACTCATCAATCTGGTATTTTGAATGATTCTTTTGTGACACGGTGTAAGTTTTCGAATCGATCGAGGGTCAAAAATGGACTTTATTAATATTTTAATCACACTTTATTTAAATGTTAAAAAATAAAAGCAAACCTTCCGTTTTTCATTTTGACAAGAATGCATTCTATGGAAATAACGTGCGTGGCAGCTCTGATCGACGATAAATGCAAGAAAAAGAGAAATTTAGCGGTACATCTGTTTCTCGTTTAGATTTACAGTATTTATTTTTGTACAGCTCTTGAATTGATTTACGAATGTAAGGCATTGTTTTTAGTCTAGAACAGAACAAAGAATTGAAAGAATTTCGCCTGCGTTTTGATGCATGTTTGATCGTCGATTTAAAATTGGTGTAAAAAAATATTAACAGCGTGAGTGAAGAACAAAAATGGCAAGGCGACCTTTCAGAGTAATTCTATTTTTTACTTAAAATCAAAGCAGTAGAAGGCTAGCACGCGAATAAAAACGTTATTAAATCTTTTGAAATAATGTTTTTTGAGAACGTAAAAAGTAATATAAATCGTGCCTGGCTCAAATCTTAATTTTATTAAATCTCAAGGTTGTTGAAAGAAAAGAAACTTTTATTTTCAAGAGTTGCTTGTTCAACTCACCCTGGCGAAAATGAGGAATTAAACGAATTTTCGTGTTTGTTAAATCATACGTGTGCAATTATATTTGAGACTTTAGACAGAGAATATTTTTTCTTGTTTTAAACACACGTCTATGAACAACTGAATCCGAAGAAATAATTTTAGTTACGTTTCTTATCGAGGATTAAGATTGCGGTAAGCAATAGAAAAAAAATGTCTCCAGCTAATTTTTACAACCCGGACGTGCCTCTGAGTGTTGTGCGCTGTATGTTAATTCACTTACAATCCCGATAAGAATAAAAAATGAATTAATCAATCGAATCTACAATAAATGTACAGACGAACTATCGAGGATGGTGGCGATGATATTCCATCTCCTCCAAGATTGCAACGTTGAAATCCAACGAAAAACATTTTTTTTTTTCGAATAAAAAAAATTGATATGAGCAAATTTTGAGTTTTTTAAAAAAGAGTTCAAAAATAGTTAATCTTTTTTTAAAGTAGGAATGGTCAATGTTATTCGTTGTATTTCAACGATGCAAATTTCACGTCGATGTAACTGCTAGCTATGTAACTTGCTAGTTTCATCGAAACGTGTGACTTAGATTTTTAAATTAACGGGAAAAAAAGTTATCGTAAGTTTAAGAAGTTTGCCTCGTACTACGAGTTGTACAGTAATCGAAAAATATATCATTTTAATTATAAGTTCACGCATTTAGATTGTAAGATAAAATCACCGATTTCATCGAATGAAACGAGATAAATGAAAAACCGCAACAAACTCAAAGATGAAATTATTTTACAGCTGATGAATTTCTATGGTTCTTCCATGATTTTTAATTGTTACTCGATAAAGATGTTTTAATGCCACACGATTTTTGTATCACACGGTGTATCGATACTTCCAAACAGTGTTATACTTATTTAGGATTAATTACGTTATTACGACGAAAAAAAGGCAATGTACGTTCCAGTTCAAATGCAATATCTTCCTTCATTCCGAATATTTTGTGGCACAATCCGATATACATATTCATATTCAGAATTGTTCTATCTCGCTTGTAGAATTACGATATATCCATCAATACAGGTATTTGTTACTAATTTGCATATTTCCTTTTATTTTCATAAATATTCTCCTATCCCAGTATACAGAAACAACTGATAATGAAAGTCAATAATAGTTGCAAGAATAGATAGAATGCATAAATATTTATTTCCAATAGGGTAAGAAAATAAACAAGACAGAGAGGTACTTGAAAAACAAGTTTATTTTTAATATTTACTGTTCCTTAACTTCACGCAATCGACGCACTGCAGATCTGACGGAAGCAGCAGCTGTGGTCGAGTATACCCAGGCACCACCAGCCACAGTCCTCTTGCATCTTTTGCAGGACCAGATTCCAACAACGCTGCGTTTCATGGCATCCTGAAAAAAGCAAAATCATACGTTTCAGTCTTTGATATTTTTGTTGGTATAAAAATTTGTTTCATCAACAGATCTAAAGAATACAGAATATTTTTGTATACTTTTATATTTGTTATTTTTAATACTTTCACAGATTTTGCTCTATCTTGGCATTTGAAATATTTCAAAAATTTACCTTGCCACAAAATGTGCAGGTGTATTTACTGTGTTGGGTAATTTCCATCTTTTTGACCATCTTCCTGAGGGAAGCACCATAACGGGTCCCATACTTTCCAGTAATTCCAACCTTCTTGGTACGTTTGGCCTGTCAATTACACACAAATCAATGATTAATAATTAAATTCTTAATTAAAAAATCGAGTTTTTTTACAAAGACTAAAACATTTTCCTATAATACTAGTGTAAATATGAAAATTTTGGCGTTTGTTTAGCATTGCACCATAACCTAAAAAAACGAATTTCGCTGACACTATCGTTATTATTAAAATTACGAAAAATTTTGCACTGTAATATGATTGTGATACACGAGCAAGTAAATTTTCTTGTATGACTCAAAAATTATTTAGGAAAGTGCAAAACGTCCAATACTGAGACCACGGGCAAACACAACCTCACACTTTTTGGCACGCGAACGAATGCACTTATTTCGACACGATCACACAAATATTATGTCAAACTGTTCGAAAATTTAGCAAATAACGTAAAAGTGCACCGTTTTACATATTTTTTTTTTCGATTCTTATTATAAATGACGATAACCGATCTTACCATTTTGGTTACGTTCTTGTACACCCGACAAACAGACCGGAAAAAGAGATGGGCACGCTTACTGCGCAGGCACAATGACGATCGCAGCGCCAAAAAAACGTTCAGTCGAAAAACATTTTTCTACTCCGGACTTTCATTTCAAACAATACAGTTTTCCTGAAGAAAGAGAAACGCGCGAGAACGAGGCGTAGAATTTTTTTTCTAAAATATTAACAAGTGAATTAGAGTGGTCTGTTTTCACGGACGCGAGGCACATGATTTATCAGGATCTTGTTCTGTCGTTCTCTACGGTTCTACTGCACTACCCTGCGATTGAAACGGTAAAAGTTACCGGATTTCTCATTCATCCGTAAACATTTCACATCGAAGATACAGGTTATAACAAAATTTACGATAAATAATGACAATTTATCTCTTTTAAAAATGTATAGATTGTAGAATAATAATATGTCAATCTTTTTTATTGTATGCTCGTGAACATTTGTATTGGGTGTTTGAGAAGAGTGATATGTACTTTGCCGGTAAGTTGAATACTTTTGAACGCTCAGATTATTATTTCTACTTGTTTTGACAAAAAAAAAAGTACCCGTACTTTATCATCGAAGAATAGCCGAATTTGTTGATTTTATTTCAAATTGCGCAGCTGTGTTTGGAAGCATAAATTCTCAAAAATTGCACGCTACAGGCGGCGGATGCAAAAACTATGTTTTTTTGCGTCACCCCCCACCACGTGATTTCCAGTCTGTACACAAAACCGTGCATGCATGGCGAATACTCAAATACATAACAACAGCAAGTTTGGCGGCAATATCAGCAACCGCGAGCTACAACGAACAAAGAGAGTGATTTTTATTTATTTCATCGTCCAAAAGGAAAGTAATCATCGTCGACAATCGATCGAATATTGATAAATAAACGGACGAGAGAATTATTCGCGTGGCGCGAAGTAAATGAGCGCTCGCAGAGAAAAATGCCCGCGGCCGTTATTTCACCGGGTGACACTCAGGAGAAGGAGAACGTCGAAGAAAACGGTGACAAAGTTTCGAGTGCCATGAAGAAAAAATCTCTGCTGAACGGCAAGGATGACACCCTGGCCATTAAATCTGAGCCGGTTGGCAATGAAAATCCACAGGAGCGTACCAATGATTCGCATCTTCCCAGTCTGGACGACTCAGGACACGATTCCCTGGACTCTCCGAAGATAAAATCCCTCTCGAAGACTCGTGGCAAAAAGGCGTTCGGCATGGACAACAGAAGTCGACTTCTGAGATCCAGAAAGTCGCCACCCAAGAATAATCGATCGATAGCGACCATGTTTGCCATGCAGGAAGTCAAGAGGAAAAATGACGAGCCTGAGAATCAAAGCGATGAGAAAATGGCCGTCTCCGCTCCGATAGAAACAGATTCGGCTGGCGAGGTTAGCGTCAAGGTGGTAAAGTCCGAGGAAGGGGAAGAGGAGGAAGTCCCTTCGCCGAAGGAAAAAAAAATAAAAACGGAGAAAGACGCAAGAAATGCAAGGATGAATAAGAATCTGGTCAAAAAGTTGTCAGAATCTCAGCCGAGATGCCAGATTTGCCGGCAGAAATTGGCTGAGAACGAGATAAAGTTATATCCTGGACATCCGACCGGTGCCATGGAAGAATATGTGTCCTTGACCGATCCGAGACTCTCTCTCTTCACTGGTAATGAGGAAGCAATTTATGAAAGTGATGAAAGGCCTCAAAACAAATTGACATATTTCAGGTAAATACATAAAGTCTATCTAGCATTTCATTGATTTTTCTTTTGCAATAGAAAAGTTCTTCCAAATCACCAAATTATAATAATTTTATTACATTTCAGTGTTTATGACAAAAATGGTCATTTGTGTCCTTTTGATACGGGCTTGATAGAAAAGAACGTCTTCCTCTACTTTTCTGGCTACATGAAGGCCATTTATGAGGAAGATCCCAGTCCAGAGGGTGGAGTGCCGACTAAAGACATGGGTCCTATTAATGAGTGGTGGGTCTCTGGCTTTGACGGAGGTGAACTGGCTCTCATTGGATTTAACACGGCCTTTGGTGAATATATTTTGATGGAACCTTCAGAGGCTTATGCTCCTTTCATGGCCACTGTCAGGGAAAAAATTCACATGAGCAAGACAGTTATTGAATTTCTGCTGGACGAAATCGATCCGAATTACGAGGATCTCGTGAATAAATTGCAGGTGACATTATTTTCAGAAACAAATCAACGGTATTGTCGTAAACAGAAGGCGCAAAGTTTTCAATCGTTAATTTATTTGTTTCAGACAATCGTTCCTCCCAAAGGATTGGCCCCATTTACTGAGGACTCGTTGCTCAGACACGCGCAATTTATTTGCGATCAAGTTATTTCCTTCGACGCATCAGCAAATCCGGATGATCCTCTTTTGATCACGAGCCCGTGTATGCGAGCTTTGGTCAATCTTGCCGGTGTCACGCTGGGAAAACGACTGGCGAGTCGCAGAACTGCGCGTCTCGAGCAGAAAGCGAAGAAACCATCGTGGACGAGATCAACGACAACTGAACTTGTTAATAACATGTTTGAGACTATTTTTGCTGACCAGCTGGCTGATGATAACACGAAAGAGTCTATGGTGAGTCGAGCACGTGTAAAAAACGATGATTAATAAAGTACAGCTGACAATTACGAAAATAAATTCCTAAGTGAAAATGTATTTTGCTATTTTACTATTTTATAAATATTTTGCGATTTCTTTTCAATCTAGGGTCCAAAACGACGCAGATGTGGAGTTTGTGAAGCTTGCCAACAATCCGACTGTGGTGCATGTTCAGCGTGTAAGGACATGACCAAATTTGGCGGAACCGGAAGAAGCAAGCAAGCCTGCATGAAGCGGAGATGTCCGAACATGGCTCTCCAAGAGGCCGATGATTCCGATCCCGAGGACGAGGATTATCAAGCCATCACAGAAAATGTTTGCGAAAATACTCACGACAAGATAATGAAGTCTCTCAAGTGTTTGAAGAAACAAATCGAGTGGGAGGGACCGGAAATCCTTGACGACGGTCGCAGGAAATTTTATTCCTCGGCCATCGTGGGAACAGAAAAAATTTCTACGAACGATTGTGTGATGATAGAATCGAGCGATCCAACGATTCCCCTGCAAATAGCCAAAGTCGTTTACATGTGGCAGAATAAAATCGGTCACAAGCTTTTCCACGCTAATTGGTACCGTCGTGGAAGTGATACTATTCTCGGCGAAACCTCGGATCCGATGGAATTATTTTTGTTGGACGAATGCGACGACGTTCCTCTTATATCCATCTCTTCGAAGTGTAAAGTCGTCAAATACGAAATTCCTGATAATTGGGCTACTCTCGGTACTTCTTTATCTTTGTTTTTAAACGGTTATTATACGGTTTATTAATATAAATTGGAATAAAAAAGATCATCAACTTGTTCTTTGTTCCCAGGAAATACTGAGCTCAGTATGGTGGACCAGATTGAAAATCAGGATGGAAAGACGTTCTTCTACCAGAAACGATACACCGTTGAAAGCGCTAGATTCGAAGATCCACTCCCAGATCCGGAATGTCCTCGCCCGGAAATAAGTCATAGATACTGTCCAGCGTGCACTCGTTTCGGAGCTCTTCAGCAGCAATACACACCAAAAGTAATATTTTTGTTTGATGAGGGTGATCATTATTTTAACATTCATTTAATTTATAACTAATAATTTATATATTCTGTTTTGTACAGGTGTTCGAAAGAGGAGAAGAGAAAAATAGTCGCGAGGTCGAATACGGTCTCGTTCAGTATAAAGGAAACGATTTCCGCGTCGGCAACGCAGTATTTCTGAAACCAGGATCCTTCAAATTTAAACACACGTCGTCTCAGTTTGATCCACCTAAACCGAAGAAGGATCAAGTCGATGAAGAAATGTATCCAGAATTCTACAGAAAATCGTCGGATCACGTGAAAGGCTCGAATTACGATACTCCCGAGCCATTCAATATTGGATACATAAACGCGATTTACGCGACGACGACTGACAAGCTCGTTTCACCGAACGACATTTGGATCAGAGTTAATAAAATGTACAGGCCCGAGAATACGCACAAAGGCGCGTCATTGGTACAGCAGGTCAACTTGAATTTGCTCTACTGGAGTGACGAAGGTAATCATTATTATGTTTACTGCAATTTCGATAAAAATATTGGAAATTAAATATAAATTTTTTTTTACAGTTTGCAACGTTCGTTTCAGCGAAGTCGTTGGGAAATGTTACCTCATGTATTCCGAGAATTTGGATGTCCTGGTCGACGAATGGACATCGAGAGGACCTCATCGTTTTTACTTTACAGAGGCGTATAACGTTACAGACAAAAGTTTCGACGAGCCGCCTGTCAAAGCGATGACCATCGGCCAGTTTGGAAAAGGAAAAATGAAGGGAAAGGGCAAAGGAAAGATAAAAGGCAAGATAACAGAGGAGAGCAAGATGAAAAAGTTGATTAACAAGCCTGTGGACGACCCGCCTGTTTATAAAAAACTGAAGACTCTGGATGTGTTCGCTGGTTGTGGCGGTAAGATTTTTGTATTTAAAAAATGTATAAAATCTATATTTTTAATCTATATAAAAATGGATATATTTTTGTTGTACTTTTTGAAGGCCTGTCCGAGGGTTTGCACCAAGCTGGCATAATGGATAGTCGATGGGCCATCGAGAAGGAAGAACCTGCTGCTTTCGCTTATCGATTGAATAATCCCAAAGCTACCGTATTTACAGACGACTGTAACGTTCTTTTGAGAAAAGTTATGGATGTGAGTTCAATGAATTAGTTTTCGAATACGATCTTCGAAATCTATATCTTATTTATGATTTATTTTAAATGAATGTTTCTCTTGGATAGGGCGAAAGAACAGACGGTACTGGTCAACAATTGCCACAAAAGGGCGAAGTGGAGCTCATGTGTGGTGGACCACCCTGTCAAGGCTTCAGTGGCATGAATCGCTTCAATTCAAGACAGTACTCGCTTTTTAAAAACTCGCTGGTCGTGTCGTACCTGTCTTACTGCGATTACTACAGACCGAAGTATTTCGTGATGGAAAACGTCAGAAACTTCGTCTCGTTTAAACGATCAATGGTCCTCAAATTGACGCTCCGATGTCTCGTGAGGATGGGCTATCAATGCACTTTTGGAATTCTTCAAGCAGGAAATTACGGAATTCCTCAAACTCGTAGAAGGTTACAAACCATTGTATTCTGAATAATTAGAATTAATATTTTTTCAAACAAGTCGTGTAACTTTTTAATTTTTCTAACTTTTAGAATGATAATACTGGCTGCTGCTCCGGGCCAGATTTTGCCAAAGTATCCCGAGCCTACACACGTGTTTAGCAAGCGAGCTTGCCAGCTGAGTGTTCTGGTAGACGACAAAAAGTATCAATCGAACTGCGAGTGGATCGACTCCGCTCCTTACAGAACGATCAACGTTAGAGATGCCATGTCCGATCTCCCGAGCATAAGAAACGGATGCAGCACCGACGAAATGGCATACGGTGGCGAGGCTGTGTCTCATTTCCAAAGAACTGTAATACTTGAAACCATTTTAGTACTATCAATACGTAAAACCATTAAAAATGTTTTATTAATGTTTGGAAAATGTGCTTTTGTAGATGCGAGGTAATGAAACTCAGTCGAGACTACGAGATCACATTTGCAAAGAAATGGCGCCTCTGGTCGAGGCACGAATGGCTCACATTCCAACGGCATCTGGCTCAGACTGGAGAGACTTGCCGAATATTGTAGTGCGACTGACCGATGGTACTTACTCGAAGAAACTCGAATATACGCACGACGATAAGAAAGCTGGCAGAAGCAGCACAGGGGCCTATCGGGGAGTTTGTTCCTGCTGTGCCGGGAAAGCCTGCGACCCGATCGATCGCCAATTCAATACGCTTATACCATGGTGTTTACCACACACGGGAAATCGACACAATCACTGGGCAGGCCTGTACGGCAGGCTCGAATGGGACGGATTTTTCGGCACCACGATCACGAATCCTGAGCCAATGGGCAAACAGGTTAAAATTTGACTATAATTTCCAAAAATACTTTAGAATATTTTACTTTTGTATTTGTAAAATTTAGATTTTTGTCAAATTTCGGTAATGCATCGACCGAAATTGTTAGAAAAAAAAAATATGCTAGTTTGAGAAATTTAGGAAATTATTTTATGCGATATGCATCAAAAATATTATATTTATGTTATGTTCTTTTAAATATATAATTATCTAATTTAAAAAATGTATTTTTTTAAAGGGCCGAGTTTTACATCCGGAGCAAACGCGTCTGGTGAGCGTCAGAGAGTGTGCTCGATCGCAAGGATTCCCTGACTCATATCGTTTCTACGGTACGGTCTTGGACAAACATAGGCAAGTTGGAAACGCCGTGCCGCCGCCTCTCGGTGCCGCGATTGGTCGCGAGATCAGAAAAATTCTCGTTGCGGTAGACACTGGGGCTCCCGAACCGTCGCCAGAGAATATTTCAGAATCGTACAGTGCGGAAAACGCAACGAGCAGCACTGCAAACCCGGAAGTTAATTAATGTTCAAAATAAATTTTGGGTTAGTTGAAAAACAAATAGAGCGCTGCTGCCCAGTAGTCGTTTTTTTTATACCAGGCGAGGCGTGACATTCGTTTTGTATTTGTTACTTATTGTTGGAGGAAAATTGTTGATACCTTCATTATAATTTTACACGAACATTCCAATAAGTCTTACGATATGTTACGAGGGAAAGTGACATGAGGTCTCCATGGATGCCAAAAGAATGTGTGTCCGGCAATGAGCGATTCGCGCTCTATCGAAGCATTGATATAGATATATTTTTGTATGTACGTAAAATTGATACTTTGGATAAATAAAGATGTAGATTTTTTTAAACTTGATGAGAATCGATAGATAAGTTATTCCAAAAACTACGAGAAATTTCCAAAATTATTTAATTTCTTCTAAAAACAGGAGGTTTTCTGTGCCTTGTATAAAAAAATATGCCATTGACACTGAAAAGTAATGAGAAAAAGTGCTAAATAATTTTTAAAATTTACAAATACCTTGAAAAATTTGACAATTTGATAAAAGTTACCAGGTAATTGAAAAAATGTATAATATTTTGCATCTATTTAAAAAGATTTAACGTAATCAAAACTATAAATATAAAAGACATACATATTAGCAGATATTTTTTTATTTTTCATTGATATTTTCTTTAAAGAATTTATTTTGCACATACATCGAGAGATCCAAGATGTAATATATTTTTTTCGCTAATTGCCACGTGGCTTTTTCGTTACGGAGGAGTTGTAATTTTTCTTACCCTAATTATGTTATTTCTAATATTATTAATATTATGTATCACTTTTTTAACAGGTTTTTAAACATTCAAGTGCGATTGTTTGCATTTTGTCGTATTTTGGTTTTTATCCAACGTACAAAAACTCTGATATCAGCAAAGATTGCCAATCCATTCGGATCACAGTCGGCTCCATTCACAGTCACGATCGACCCACCAATTCCAACTAGACTATCATCGATGATTGCAGGGTCACCCACCTCACCATAGCACGCTTTATTAATTGGTATTAGACACAGTTGCCCTTTAATTGTTCCATAATGAATATTAAGTTCTGCGAACCTTTGGTCGCATTGTATCTTAGAAATTATTTTCATTTTAGTTCTCAGGAGAAATTTGGCAATGTGGTTCACCTGGACACTAGCTGCACCCCACCCAAAGTTGGTGGTGTTGTATCCATAAAGCCCTTCGTTTCGATAATTTAATCGAATTCTGTTTCGAGCAGAACCAAATTTGAATGATCCTTTAACTTTTACCAATGCAATATCATGTTCGCCTACTTTTATCACATTCGTACCTTGGTTTACATACGAGATTTTGAATCTTGGATGACAGATGACTGTGTCCACTTCGTGGAAAATACCCTTTTGATTGCATCTAAATCCGGATGCTACAAAAAAATCTTCATCTATTTTTTCTTTGGTATCAGATTTACAGACACAACTAGCCGCCGTTAGTATCCAATATTTGGAAATTATACTTCCACCACATAAACTGAATTTAGATTCTATGCTGTTCAAGCTAACTTGCGAAGGAACGTCCTCAATTTTTACGGACTCTCCTCCATTCATTCTTTCAAAAAACTTATCATCACTACCTCTGCACGTATATTTTACGTCGATATCGTGTATTTTGTTGTAAAACGTATTCCACGAGTGTCTACGGTCTTGGAAACGTAACTGGCTTGACGCATTGTCTTTGTAACGATCATTTTGCACATAGATTAATTGTGCCAAACGATGATGTCCTGTATCCGAATTATTTGGTGGTAAGGAATTCCATTCATTGACTTCAGCACTCTTATTTTGTACCGGTGATGAGTTTTTTACATTATCGTAATGCACTGCTTTCGGTACTGTTAATTTCCAAAACCATTTTGCGTTGCCTGAAAAATAATATTGTATTTTCATATGAAAAACTGATATGCTGGAGACAGTATATTTAAACATAACTATGAGATATAAAAAATAAGAAACTGTGTAATAATGTATTGCCAATACAAATTTAGCAAACATTTTTTCTTACATTGAGAAATTATAGTCTAAAAATTTATCTAATTCTGAAATTTTAAATAATATATTGCCCCTACGATATTTTCAAAATTTTTCAGCGCAACATTAGCAGTAAAATCAGAATTCTTTAAGATTTATGGTACATTTCTGCAGTGGAAAATACGCAAATCTCATTATGGAAAACAGAAATTCGTTATTTAATTTCGTTTCGATATTTAGATTATTTCGAATTAGTAAGTGACAAGGGGAACATTGTCAAAAATATCGGTAAAATGTTTTGACATGTTGGTGACATTAATAACTATGTAGGAAACTTGATAAAAATAAGCAATAATGATTTTTAGAGTCGATATAATAAAATTTATTCCTCGATTTTATTTTATCGTAAAATATTTTGAAATTTTATTCATATTTAAAATAATATAAAATCATGTTGAACAATATATGTGCTTACCGAATCCTACAATATGGATCATTATTATTAAGGCCAATATGTGGTACATCGTGATTTTTAATGACGAAACTACCTACAAGAGCGTCAGGTTTTATACTGAAGTTGACAAGTTGGTCGAAATTGTATATATTCATGCAATGGAATTTTTATTATGATTCTCAGTAAGCATAAGATTCTTCGTGCTTATCAATTTTTTATTTATTTCAAAATAAAATGCATTCCTGAAGAAATTGCGCGTGATTTTTCTGCAATAAAATCAATTTCACCTTCACAGATCATTCGAAATCGTTTTTGTTTCATTAAAGTATATAAACAATTTCAAAGATATCATGAGTATGCGCACATTCTCACGTTCAGTTCGATAATTTGGCGTGCTAAAAGATAAAAACTTTCATTATTTATCATTTTAAAGCATTTCACTCATGGTCATAATAATAAAATTGTGTGGCTATAACTTTTCTTGAAGTACAATAATAAATATAATAAAATATAATAAAAATCCATGATAGTGAATGAACATAAAAATTTAATTGAACATTCTTTGATTCATTAACAAGATAAGTTTTATTCAAATTTAGAATAATATAATTAAATAATATACATGAAGCATGAACAACTTGAAAAACCTATTTAAAAAATTGCTGGCCATTAAGTAATCGCATAAAATCCCGCCTTCAGCTTTCTCATGGAACCAAATCCTTTACTTTCAATTATCGCGGTAATCATTTGTCATGTATGTATATTCTTGCATGTGGACAATTATTGGAAATGTTATAATTTTATAATTTATTTGTGCGATTATAAAATCATGACTATGATTTTATGTGAATAACAAAAAAATTCGAACAACTTTATAGCTTGAAATTTGTTAGTTGTATATCTAATTAAATTATTTTTTACAATTGATAAATAAATTCTTGCAACCGCTTACTTACGATTTACAATCGAGTCGCTTAGTCGAAATTAAAAAATTCTTATAATTATCGGTTAACGTTAAAAAAAAAATTCATGACCACTTCTCCTAGTAATTTTTTTATAGTGTTATTATCTCTAGATCTAGATCCGAAGTCAAACAGGCCGATTCCAAAATGCTTTTCGTGTGACGTGTAGTTTTTAATCGGCAAAAGTCTTGTCACATATTTATGCCATGGAATACTTTAAAAGTAGTTTAAAATCTGTCCTCGGTGCTCCAGATCCAGGTACACAGCCATCCGCGTCTGACACGGTAACGTATTTTCGTAACCATCTCAAAAAAAGCTAACCTGTTCTGTCAAAATTTGAAAACCCAGAAAAATTAATTACTGCTGACTCGTACTGTTATTTTTAATAATAGTTTCTACATTTATTTACTTTACTTAATAGCTCTTTAGTTTATGAAATTTTAGTACGACGTTAAAATTAACAATTGCAATTTTTTACAGGTAGAAAGATTAGTTGACAGATTACTGTCGTCGAGTTTGCTGGATGACAGGCGAGATGCCTGCAGAGCGCTCAAGGCGCTTTCTAAAACATATCGTCTGGAGGTTGGAGCTCAAGGCATGGATACATTACGACAAGTCTTGGAAACTGACAGAACTGATTGCGAAATCATTGGATTGGCTCTGGACACTCTGTGCAATATAACAAGTCCTACAGTTTTTGATGAAGAAGGTAAAAAAAATCTGACTGAAAAAGATGTGTATAAAAAATAAAGAATTTTACATTTTTTACGATTTTCAGTTGAAAAATATGGCCCCGAGTGCAAGCTTGGAGCACAGTTTACAGAAATATTTATCAAGCAACAGGACAGTGTTGGCTTAGTTTTAGCCTCACTGGAGGAATTTGACTTCAGGGTTCGCTGGCCAGCTCTGAAATTATTGTCCAACCTGCTGGCCAACAGACCAAAAGACATACAGGAAATCATTCTCCTCAGTCCCATGGGCGTTTCCAAATTAATGGATCTGCTTAGTGATAGTCGAGAAGTCATAAGGAATGATGTACGTGAAATATTTATCATTATATTTGATGCATGTTAAAAACAGAAAATAATTTTTCATTGAACTTCAGGCCCTGCTTCTACTCAATCAATTGACCAAAGGAAATGCGAACATTCAAAAAATAGTTGCATTCGAGAACGCTTTTGACAGGATATTCGACGTTATAACGCAAGAGGGAGGAGTCGAGGGTGGAATAATCGTCGAAGATTGTTTGTTTCTCATGCTGAATTTGTTAAAAGGGAACGCCAGTAACCAGACTTTCTTCAAAGAAGGTGAAGTCAATAATGAATCTCTGCTCTCTCTATGGAATATTTAATTTTTTTTATTTCCAATTTTATACTCCTATTGAATTAACTTGTAACACGATCAGGTAGTTATATTCAACGACTGACTCCGATGTTTCAAATAACTCCGGACGTCGAGGATGGTCCTCTGAGCGGTTGGAGTCCCCAGAAAGTTGCGAATGTCCATTGCATCGTCCAAGTAATTCGAGCGCTTGTAGCGCCGAGTTCGCCGACGCAGGTATTTTTTATATATACCGTTTAAATTAATTTATTGCTATGTACTATACATGTCGAGTAAAAATGCATTTTTTCCAGACTGTTTCTTCGTGCCAAGGGATAATGCTCGCTTGCGGACTACTCCAGTCGCTCTGCGATATTCTAATGGCGAGCGGAGTGCCGGCTGACGTTTTGACAGAGACTATAAGCGCGGTCGCCGAAGTAATAAGAGGAAATGCGAGCAATCAAGAATTCCTCTCGAAAGTTCTGGCTCCTAGCACACCTCCGAGGCCAGCGATCGTCGTTTTGCTCATGTCGATGGTGAACGAGAAACAGCCTTTTCTTCTCAGATGTGCCGTTCTTTACTGCTTCCAATGTTTTCTCTACAAAAACGAGATTGGACAGTCGCAGCTGGTGCAAACGCTGCTTCCTCAGAGCAACGAGACTCCAACTTTGACTACAGGTGATAATTTTTTTAATTTTTAAACATACTAATAATAATTACTAATATTAGCTAATGGATGATGAATAAAAATGAACCAATCTTTATTATTCATTGTAAAATAACTTGCAGGTCAGTTGCTCTGTGGTGGACTCTTCTCGCCGGATCCACTTTCCAATTGGTTTTCGAGCGTCGCGTTGTCCCATGCGTTGATCAACAACTCGAACACGAAGGAGCAACTTTTGCGAGTATTACTGGCGACGAATATCGGAAAACCTCCGGTAACGTTGATGCAACAATGTGTAATGCTTCTGCAGCAAGGAAACAAGCCTCAGTGCAAATTGGGATTATTGATTCTGCTCTGTCGATGGACCTCGTATTGTCCTCCTGCTGTGAAAGCATTCCTCGCCATAGATTCTTCTATCTCTTATCTGACCGCGCTTCTCTCCTCTCATGAGAATAATGACGACATACAAGAAATTCTTCTGGACAGCTTGTGCGCTTTCCTCATCGGACTGTGTATACAGTTCAACAATGACGACGTGCCCAACTACACGAAAGTATGAAAAAAAAAATTCGTTTTCTTTTTGGATCTTGTTTAGAAATTGTAATGATGTTTTTCTCACTTTAGGAACATTTGTTGAGTTTATTGGAAAATCGTATAGGTCTGGAAAGATTCCAGGATGCGATTGGAGGGATCGTGAGACACGTCGTTTATTATCGCACCCTAAAACATCCGCAGCCATCAGCTAGTAATCCGAATGATCTCCTTTTGGATCACGAATTCTGTAGATTATTAAAAACTTTGGAAGGTGAGTGAAAAAATGATGACGATTGCTTATTAAAAAGTATGAGCCTAGAGAAATTAAATTGTTACGTGAATGTTCAGGTACGATACTTGAAACAGTATTAAAAGGAAGCAGATCACAGTCATCAAAGGATCAACCCAGTTCGATGAATGTACCGGATTCGCCTTTAGTTGCTCAGTATAAAAATCTCATACGGGAACAAGATGCCCAAATACAAAAAATAAATCAAGACAACAAAGCACTTGCTCTAGAAAAGCAGGAACTAGAGGTAAAATTCTCTTAGAATTTTATAAATAAAGTACAGCTTCCAAAAATGTTAATTTTTTCCAGGTTCAATTGAAAGAACTTCAAGTAACCGTGAGTCACTTGAAAGACCAAAATTTGGTTCTACGTGCAGCTCAAACAAATCTGTCGGACGAAAAACCTGTAAATCTTGTTAACAATGTCGATGCAATCAATGAAGAAATTGAGAAATTGCGAAATACTGTCAAGGATTTGGAAAATCGTCTAGCTGAGAGTCAACGAAAGAATAGCGAGAATGAGAAAAAGATTGAGCTATGTACTGATCTGGAAAATCAATTGAAAGAAAAAACTGACGAGCTTGAAAAAATGAAAAAAGATCAAGATGATTTGTTTGTGTTGTTGATGGATCAGGATAGCAAGATTTCGCTATACAAAGAAAAGCTCGAATCATTAGGAGTCAAGGTGACTAACAAATTAATAAAATAAGTTATTTTGTACTAACTTAACAAGCAAAATTGTTTTCCAGGTTGAATCAGACGAAAGTTCGGGTGGACTTGAAGCAGACGATCTTGAATATTCACCACCGTAAAAGAATCATTTTTTTTTATTCGGATCAACTGCCAAGAACCTTGCTATGGCCATGATTCAAAGTAAATTTTTCTATTGTGTAAAAATGAATATTTGAAGTATCAATGTCGATCTAGCGAATTCGAATCGTCGCTTGATTTCGCATTATTTTTTAAATGTCGAGACTGTTAATATTTGAAACGAAAATATACTAATAGGATGAGCTTGTACAAACTATTCCATGCACAAAGAAGTTCATTGATTAAAATGAGGAAAAAAAAACGATTATTGTGACAATTTTCTATCCATCGAGACACCTCGGAGAGTTACGTAATTTTTTGAATTTATTTAAAATAAATTAAAATGGATCATCACATACTATTTTACAGAATTCATTCGACTAACAGGGCGTAGAATTCTGTTACAATTTTATTACTGATCTTTTCCCACGATGCTTTCCATACAACATCGTGATACATTTTTCGAATGTTTCATCTCTAATTACATTTCACTATCACTTGCTTCTCATTTATTATTTTTCATCGCGATATAAAGAAATTTTTATCAGAAATATTAATATATAACAGAATCCTAACTATTTACACGATACTTATCCACGACGTGATTTTAATGGGCCTGGGCTTGTCGCTGTTTCTTGACTGCCTGGACGCATTTAGCCATCGTCGAGGAAGCGCGCGACACGACATCCGTCATGAAGAATTGATCCAGCGACTTCTGTTTGACGTCCACCGGATCGGGGAGGAATGAGCTACCGGTTTGCTGAACAAATAAATAAATACACATGTTTTACATGGCAAATTTTTCACATAAAAATTATAAATGGTAATCGAATGAGCAAAAACCACGACAGTATTTAAAAATGATTTACCTTGGACAGCTCGAGGGCTTGAGCAAAGAAATTCGCAGATTCAACTTCGCCGTATCTGACGAGGTGAGGCGCAACTTCTTCTAACCGATTCCGAACCTCATCGATGTTGTCATAGGGCAGCCGAATACCACTCATCTGTCAAAAATGAAGATTATTTATCTGAAACCTACTGAGTCTATAAAATGTGAAAAAATGAAGATTCATCGTTACCTCGGCGAGAGCTCTGAATATTTTCCAATCCGGACGAGCCATTCCTGGTGGCGTTAACGCGGGTTCCGTTTGTTGGGCGCGACCCTCAGTATTTGCGTAACTTCCATTCTTTTCCGTATAAGCTGCTCCAGCTAAAATGACATCAGCCATCTCCGCACCGCGGTCACCGTGACTTCCTGCGAAACGAAACAAACTTTCTGTGAGAATTTTCTTAATTTTTCTTTTTTTGACGATAAAGAGAATTAGAAATTCTCTAGTTACCGATGTAAATGATGAATGTATTGGGGAAATCTTCCTTCTTTATATTCGAGTCATCGGCGCCAAGAAGGAAAAGGACTTTTGGCTGCTGTTGTTTTACATCCTCGATCGTCGAGCCGTAACCAACATCGAGCGCGGCGACTTGGGACGCGTTCGTGTGAAGAATGTTCAGTGTTTTCCACTCAGCAGGGACCTTGGAAAATACATAGATATATTCATTGAGCTTTTGAATTCAATCGTCTCAGTATAACTTTTCGGTGAGACATTATCGTCGTTAGATCACAAAAAGTGAGAAAGAATCATTATTTTTTGACATTACATACTTGCGAGGTGTCCCCCAGAGCTTTGGCAAACTTTTGGGTCTCCGCGAGGATTTTCGCCCCGTCCTTTCGTCCCAGTTGCTCAGCACCGAGAATCACCAAGGGCTTCTTGGCATTTTTAAGCGTCTCGCAGAATGGATGGCTTCCACTGGTGAGCTTAGATATGAGGTCCGCCGACTCTCCCAGATGCTAAAAAAATGTAAGAATGATCAGTAACAACTTATGATTACAAGATTAGGTAATGGAATTTTTGCTAAATATGTGCTTACTTCGTACTCGTACGTCAAATCGACCTTCGGTCCGATGAGCGCGATTGTTTGCTCACCGTGCAAGTATCCTTTTCTGAGACGCGTATTTATCAACGGCGCTTCGTACCTCGGGTTTGTACCGATCAAGACGACAACATCTGCTTCCTCCAGATTTATGATCTTATTATTGAGGAGATAACTGCTTCGAATATCAATACCGGCACCTTCCTTCGGGAAACTCTGCTCCGTCGCCAATACTTCACCGCCGAGCTTGTTCAGCAAATCTTTCATGACGATGAGCGCTTCGGCGTCGGCAAGCTTCCCAGCGATCGCAGCGCATTTGTTCGCAGGCACATCTTGCAAGGCCTTAGCGGCTGACGATTAAAAGAACATTAATACTTTTTTTTTCTATTCCTATGAAAAATAAGATTAAACGATTCGTTTTTAATATCTTGTTTGTCAGCTCACTGGCTATAAGGGCGTCTTCCCAATCGACGGCTTCCAGTTTACCGTCGATTTTTATCATCGGAGTGATGATCCTCTGTCGCTTGAGACCGTCGTACGAGAAGCGAGCTTTATCCGAGAGCCATTCCTCGTTTACTTCCTACAAAAGATTACACGATTACTCGATTTTTTATTTGTCAATTCGTTGACGAAGCGATCGTTCGTATGTTTGACTTTTACCTCGTTCACCCTCGGCAGTATCCTCAACACTTCGCCCGTTCGACTGGACACGACGATGTTGCTTCCAACCGCGTCTGAAACGTCGATACTGTCCGTTCTTCTCGTCTCCCAAGGTCGAGCGACAAAGGCGTACGGTTTGCTCGTGAGCGCACCCACGGGACAGAGATCGATTATGTTTCCCGAGAGCTCCGACAGGAACATTTTTTCCACGTAAGTTCCGACCTATATTTCATACAAATGCGATAACAATTTAAATTGGTACTTGAAATTAATTTTTCGTATTCTTTTTTTTTTACCTGCATATCGTTTCCTCGTCCCGTCGTGCCAAGATCGTCTATTCCTGCGATCTCTGAGGCGAATCTGATGCACCGGGTGCAATGGATACACCGCGTCATTACGGTTTTTACGAGCGGGCCAATGTCCTTGTCTTCAACGGCACGCTTGCCAGAGAACTGAATGTCGGTGAATCGACTTCTGTCGCTGCCAAAAGCCATGCTCTGATCCTGGAGGTCGCATTCGCCACCCTGATCGCAAATCGGGCAATCGAGAGGATGGTTCACCAGCAAAAATTCCATGACACCCTCGCGAGCTTTTCGCGTTAGATCCGAATTCGTTTTCACTCGCCATCCTTTCATCACGGGCATCGCACACGCAGCGACTGGCTGAATAATCAAAAATTTTATTTCACACGTTAATTTTTGTTGCAGAATTCGTTCCTACTTTTTAAAACTTGTTTCAAAGTTTCTCGACATCCCATGAGAGAAACACAAAAACTTTTTAGACTTTGGATACATGCTCATACGAAAATATATATTTTGTATTGTTATTGGTTGCTCCAAAAGTGTTGCACGATTGAAAACTTGCTCCAAAAATTACCTTCAGCTGTTTTTCAATCTCCACCAGACACATTCTGCAATTTCCAGCAACTGCCAAACGCTCGTGATAGCAGAATCTTGGAATTTCTATGCCAAGCTTTGCAGCAGCCTGCAGAGAAAGATCAGAGGATAAAAATTTATTTTTTTGCAGCGACATTGATGCAAATTTTGTATTTTTTACAAAAATTGATTTAAAAAAATGTTTGCAAAAAATTGATAGACCTGGAGCACCGTAGTGCCTGGTGGAACTTGAACAGGCTTGTCATCAATGAACAATTCCACCAAATCCTGAGTCTGGGACCGCGCTGACGTTGTATGAAGGCCTGCTGTTGCTAATCTCCCAGTGGACAGGCCAGTGGCCCTTACCAGGGGAAGTCTCAACATTTTCTGCAAAATGTGAAAAATGTCATTCAGTCTCGATTCTTATTGTTACCTTAATTATTTCGCTTTGTTTTCTTTTCGTTTTTCGTTATATAAGAAACAAGTGCGACAGTCGAAAGGAAAATAGGGACGGGTTATTGTGCTAACCTAACCAGGAACTCTGAGTACTGGAACGAGGAAGAAAAATTTCGTTGGAATCATTAAGAATTGTCAAAACTCTCCATATGGAATACACAGATTGTGACAGGTTATTTACTTTTCGATCTAACGCTACGTGCAACGAAAAAAAATGGAATTTACCAAAAACCCTTATAAAAACCGAAAACTGCAGTCCCCAACTAGATGTCAGGGCTGTCCGGTCTCAGCATCGTCTTCTAGAGAATCGCGTCGATTGGTTCCACAGTGACAAGTCATTTCTATTTTTTAAACATTACATTATTTGACGACACGTGTAAGTATTTTTATTTCTAATCGGTAAAATAAAAAAGTAAAAATACATTCGTTGAAAAATATCACGGATATTTATAAAAATAAAATTACAAAAATTACCTGCTGTGAACGCACCTTGATGATGATCCATTTTTAAGATTTTTTTCGATAATGGAAGAGAGGATATTTTCGAAATTACAGAAAAACTATTGTTTTTTTTAATTAAATCGTTGTCTGAAGTGATTAAAAAAGTTAATAATGAATTAATATGTTGATATATATATTTTTTAATGGGAATGCGTCGCTGTGTTGAAAATGCAACTTAAATGCAGGCGAAATTTCCGTTCACCGGAACAACGTCACGATTGGTAAGATCGTGTTGGAGTGCAGCAATCGCTTGTGTGCTGTTGGTGACGGTCCGGCGACTCTCGGTGTGGGACATTTCTCTCTTCCGCAAAGACAAGATAGGCTTGTAGCGTAGAATTTTACCGTATATATTTGACAAGTTGAAAGTTAAATAAACGTGAATAATGGCAGTCGGTGATCTCGCAACGGAAAAAGGTGTTAAGGACCTCAATGCTTATCTAGCTGAGAAAAGTTACATCGAGGGGTAAGTATCGTTTTTTCGTGAACGAGAAATTTTGTGTCACACGTGCTCAACTTGTCGGCATCTTGGACTTGAGAAATATCTTTCTCTCTTCGTCCTTCTCGTATTGACTTTTCGTCCTCGTACTCCTCAAGACGTTCACCTCGAAACATACTTTTCTCCCGAAAGAGTAAAACTTTCGAACCCCAACTCCGATCTCCCGACAATTCCGAATATACTTTTCGAATTTTTTTTTCATCCATACGCCGATTCTTCTGGACGATAAAAAAATCTCGCCGCATTCTTCCGACTTCCTCCCCTCTCGTGTTTATTTTTGAGCAACCGGTATGCTCGTTTCTTTTTATTTTCTTTCAAAATTTTGCAAAGACGTGAGCTGGAAGTGAAAATATGCGAAGAGCCGATAAGAATATTTATTATTTTTTTGGCTTAACCTATCGTGGTTTTCAAGCGAGTTTATGAAAAAAAAACTTTTTTTATGCAGGTACCAGGCTACTCAGGCGGACGTGGCCGTTTTCGAGGCTCTCGGTAAATCTCCGTCGTCTGCGAATCCGCACGTTCTTAGATGGTACAATCACATTAAATCGTACGACCTGAAGAAATTGCCAGGTGAGAAGAAAGCACCTGCAATTCTCGCTGGTAGCAAGGCTGCACCGGCTGCCAAGGACGACGACGACGACGTCGATCTTTTTGGATCGGACGAGGAAGAGGACGCAGAAGCGGCGAGAATTCGTGAGGAGAGAGTAAAGGCCTATGCTGAGAAAAAATCCAAGAAGCCGGCTCTCATAGCCAAATCCAGTATCGTCATCGACGTTAAACCCTGGGATGATGAGACCGACATGGAAGATATGGAGAAAGCTGTCAGGTCCATCGAAATGGATGGCTTGGTCTGGGGAGCCTGTAAGATTTTTTTCTCAATTATTGCAATTTTTGTGAGAGATCGGAAACAAAATTTTGACGTTTTTCTAAATTTCCTTACAGCTAAACTTGTTCCTGTTGGCTACGGCATCAATAAGCTCCAAATTATGTGCGTAGTTGAGGATGACAAAGTATCCGTAGATCTACTGACTGAAAAGATTCAAGAATTCGAAGATCTTGTACAGTCTGTCGATATTGCAGCCTTCAACAAAATTTAAATAAGCCTCTCGTCTTTTAATATCAAATTAATAAATATTAATTGTTTATAACTGTAACGTTTTTTTCAAATCATTATTTATAGGTCACCCGAGAGAAGGCCCGTTCAGTTACTTTTTTACATGAAAAGTTAAAACAATTGCTTTTAACACTAAAAATCATTTTCCTTCTTTGCTAATTTAACTAGATATTGTATGATTTTGAATGCTTGCAATACAAAAACGCTGAAAATTCCCGGAGATTTTACAGACTTTTTACATAGATGTACATTGTGTCTCAACCTTAATATTATATACAATAATTGACGATAAAGTATTTTCGATCGTCAATTGTATGCACAATAGAATTATTGAAAAGTTGTTGCATTGTTTGTAAAAGCTATAAACGATCGTATTCTCAAAATTTTTATACGTAATTTTTTTTCATTTAAAATGCAAGCCAGTTGATGCAAACTAATTGCATCGCGTCAAGTTTTGACGGATTTTCACCGGTCAAAATTTATTACTCGACGACGTTGTGTATAGAGATTGAAACGTATTTAAACGCCATCACAATCGTACTATTGCGAAACGAGTACTTTAGATTGATATCGCGTTTCTGGAATAATTATCATTCGTTTTAATCAAAGATCGCGAGAAACAATTTGCAAATAATTATTTACTGACGAATCACCCTGTCATCGGCGACAATTTTTAGAAGTAACACAATCCTATTCTCATCTACCCTTTATTTCTTTGTATTTTTTTTTTTTCATTGTGCACGTTTACAAATCACGTCATTTCCATTTTATCGTTCATTTGCAACGAAATGTTTTTTTTCCCGTTTTTCCAAGATAATCCATAGTGAACGATAAATCTAAAAAAGAAAGATGAAAAAAAAAATCTATAAAAGCTTTATCGTTCTGTATTCGTTTCGAATTCCGGAGGGCTCCCCCGGATGTAATTGTCGAAGCGTGTTATTGGATTTCCCACTCGAGCCATCTCGACATTGACTCGCGCGTGTGTAGTATAAAAGTCGCGAATCTTATAGCTTCGGTGGGCAGTCCTATAAAAGACGGAGAGACAGCCGAGAGGATCTGTGACTCTAACTCTTTCTTCATTTTCGTTCGCATTTTGGAAAAAAAATGGCAGTGAATAACTTACATATTTTTTTGGTTCTTGTTGGCCTGATCGCTTCATTTGCAAGAGGTAAGTTGTTTCAAAACTACATTCCAAATATCAATTTGAAAGGCTGAAAAAATTTCAAAGGTGGTTTTTTTAAGTATAAAAAGTTTTTAATACGTCTAATAACTTTCTAAAACAGCAAATTTTTTTAATCTCAAATGAATGTAAATTCAAGTGTTAAAAGTTTTTAATACTTAAAAAAAATCACTTGCTACAATTAACAGTTAACTCTTCTGCTGCAATTTTTTTAATAAAATTTTTTTGTAATTATAAAAGATTCTGATTCGAAAATAATGTTTCGAGATAAGTACTACGCAAGTTCCCAGATTGTCCAATTACGGGTCCAATTATCATGGACAGATATTTATTACATAATCTTTGTCAACGCTAATTTATTTTTTATTTTCTCGGCACGATCGGATGGTACCGGGAAAATGATAATTATGGGAATTTACGTTGTATTTATTACAAAACAGTAAATTTTTTAAATCTCAAATGAATGTAAATTTGAAAGTGTGATTTAGATAATGTCAGTGATTCAAGCCCTCGTTACGTATTTTCTTGAAACATATAATTTTAAATGTAAATATCCGTTTTGACGACTTTTTATCGTTGGTAGCGTGGGAAAAAATCTGAATACATTTCCACACATAATATGAAAATGGATTGATCGGAATGAGATTATTACTTAAACTTACACTGACGCATTTTTATTACTTTTGACTCCAGTTTCGAGAATAGATTTAACATTTTTTTCCTTGGAAGAAAAAATGATTTCTAGATCTTTGATTTTATCACTTTTTTTTGTTATAAATAGTGGAAAACCTGATAAGTAAGGTCTCGGGATGACTTCAGTTGTGGTTTATCGTATGCGCCGATTTCTTTTTCATTTTATCTCGTTAAGATTCGTAGCGAACACTCATCGCTAATTCTCGAAGCGATGATTTAAAAAAGGTAGAGAAAATAGTGCGTGGGACGATTCTTCGTTCACGTTAATCACGTAGAACTTCTCTTTTGCATAAATCCTTGAAAATTCGATGAACCGCCAAAGAAATTTTGATTATTTTCCACGACATAAAATCTTTCTTGGATCCGAGTCTTGCCATTTTTTCAACTGGAAATTCGCTCTCCAGATGTATAAACTGATACTGTATAAAAATTCAGGTTTTTAGTAATCTGAGTTCGAAGACCTTTAGAAACGAAAAAAAAATTTTTTTTCAAAATGTCTCCAGAGATCGAAAACGTCGAGACTCGACGTGGTCAGACGAGAAGAAACATCCGAGTCCTGGAAAAATTCTCGTATTATTAAAATTTTTTTTTCTATCGAGGATCGTGCTGGCGCGCGTGAAGGTCGCGAAGCGTGGGCGTTACACTTTCTCGATTTAAGAACGAAGATTCGTGTCACGCAGGCAGCATGATATCGCAAAATTTTTTTTTTTTTTTTCATGGAATCGCGTCCCGGTTCGTATGGGTCCGAATAATAAGGAAAAAAAAAATTCGGGGGAAAGTTGCACCCCTGGCGATTGATGACAATCCGGTTTTCCGCGCGTCGCTCCGAGCTATTTTCGAAGACGCTCTCGAGATCCCTGAACTCCAAACTCAAGCTCAAGGGAATCAAGTTTTATTCAGAACCGGTGATCCCGTCTCTCGAAGCGAATTCCGAGACTGCTTTCCACCTGCGATACGAGAAATAATTAATTTATTTGAATTTATTTGAGCGATCAATTAAACGATGAAAATTAATTACTTTTATAAGTTTTTTTTCATTGCTGTGACATATAAATTTTTTTAATAGCGATTTAAAAAATAATAATACGATATTGCGAAAATGCAAAAAAAAAATTTGTAATTCTAAGCAGATCGATCGGGATGAATGTCAATCGTGCGTATAGCGATTGAAAATTTGTGCACGCGTCTGAATCATGTCTAGAATCGTCGAGATTTTATTTTTCCTGTATTCCAGCGAAGGCTTTTTCTTAAAAGCCTTAAAAACAAAAATCTTTTGTTGTCGAACAAAAAATAAGGAAACGAGATTACTGTCTTCAGTAATCTCGCGTTTCCTTATTTTTTAGGAATTTTATTACTGAAGATAGTAATCTCGCGTTTCCTTATTTTTTGTCCGTCAACAAAAGATTGCGTGGTACGAGTCATTTGAAAAACAGGTGTAAGGATGACAAATTTTTTTCCTTTCGTGAAACGAATCCGAGAATTTGTAATTTGCAAAAGAAAAAAAAACATACAATTTATTTTCATAGAAAACGAAAATAATTTTTAAAGGGACGACCTAATTAATAATTGCTGGAATAATATTGTGAAGTAAAGCACAGTCGATGAAAAAGTGCTTAATATTTGCACATTCGTTAACAGGTGACGATGAAGTCGTGAGAGCTACTCAACAAAACATTGATCGAGTGTGCTTTGGGTGCATTTGCGAGGCTGCATCAGGATGCGACGTTAATGCTGGTTGTACCGGTGAAGTTTGTGGTCCTTTCCGTATCACTTGGGCGTATTGGGCTGACAGTGGAAAACCCACTCTCAGTAACGATCCTAGTCCAGCTGGAGGAGGTTTTTACCATTTTTATAATTTTTTTTCGTAACATTTTTAAGATTTATCTGTTTTTTTTTCCTAATACAAGAATAAATCGGAAGAAATAATGAATCTTGTTAATTTATAAAAATTACTTGATTTTCACCTTGAAAAAATTCAGATTGGACAAATTGTGTAAACGATGCCGAGTGTGCTTCGAGAGCCGTCCAAGGATACATGAATCGATATGCTCAGGTACATTTGCGTAATCTGAAACGCAGAGAAAAAAATCTATTGATTATTATCTTTTAATTAAAATAAGGGAAATTCACCTGTGAGAAAAATCTAATTTTCGATATTACGTTTTTCAGGACTGCAACGGTGACGGTGTAATAAATTGCGACGACTATATACGCATTCATCGATTCGGGGGTAACGGCTGCGCCAATCCGCTTGACAAAAAATACGAGACCGCTTACAGGTCCTGCATGGCAACTTTTGGTAAATGAAGAGCAACGACGTTGCCGAGAAAAAATACTCAGATATCTTAATCGCCGATTTTCATAATAATGACACTTTTTTTTAAAAATGCTGTAAGCTTTATTTGAAGAAATTTAATTTCTTCTGAAAAGATTCTTACGTTTCGATTGTCTTTTTTTCGAAAAACTTATCACTTTCGATATATTTTTTAGAAAAAATATTATTAAGATGTATTTACACAATCGTACAGTCTTCGGGATGACTTGTGTTGAAGTTGATAAAATCATTTAATAAATAAAACATTTTTTACTTCCAGTTTGTAAAATATTTTTTTAAAAAACGACTTTTCCTCCGCGAGCGAGCAAAATCCTTTCGACCAGCTCACCACGCGTTTTCAGTGTGGTCATTTCCTTTTCCGATATTGTTCTGGATTCTGCGTGCTTTATGAGAAAATGACTTATGAATAATCTTAATCCTTCGCGGAAGCTTTTCAGCTGAGGAGACAACGATATCCTCTCGAAGACACGGAGACACATTTCCTGGTTCTCGTGAAGCAGAATTCCAAGAACGATTTGCCTCAAAAGCCGCATCGTTTGTTTGTCCAGTTGTCCGAATTCGATTATCTGCGATTAAATTTCGATTAAATTAAATTTTCATTCATATTTGTGTTTTAAGATTTTTTAAAGCATCATCACTTACTTTTAAAACCGATAATGCGAGACCTTGATTGATGAACAAATGAGTACAAAATTTGGCGAGATTTGTCAATTGTTTTTCACTGTACTCGTCCAAGGCCTTCAGCTTGTCCCAGAGCGAGTATTGAAGAGTCATCTGAGATCACGAAAAGATTTATAAAATAACATTTCCTCGCCATTTTTCTGTTTTCATTTTTTTCAATTTCCTTACTTGATTTTTTCTATCGTAGTCGCAAAACTTTTGCGCTAGAACCGCGTAGTAGGGATTGAACTTTTTCTCTTGGAGGCAGCAGTCGATAATAACGTAAATGATTTCTCTCATCTGCTGATCTTTCAAGCCTAGATGATGAAGTTTTTCAAATGCGTCGAGATAGTCTTCCGCAGTCATGAGAATACAGAAAATATTCCTACGAGTGTCCGTGTTCATTCTTTGCTTTCGTGCAAGGTCTAACATTTTTTGACTGAACATCGGTTTTCCTGGATCGTCGGAGGGTTTTAGAGGCTTTGTGAGATCGTTATTTCCGCTCCAGGCTGATCCAACTACCCACCATCGTCCCCTCTCGTCGACTGCAACATTTTTCAATGATAATTTCTTTATAAACGAATAATTTATTGGTACATTTTTAATCTTTCTTTATTTTTACCTTTCAATAAATCTTCTAGACAAATATTGAACTGTGTGACCATGTTGCCTTTTCGTAAGAACGTTTTCATGATTTTTTTCAAGTGCTCGACGTGAGAAGTATCGTACTGAGGAATTTTGCTCATATTGTTATTTTTTATCGCTAATAACACATCGAACATGAATTTTACTCTCGAGCTGTAAGAAAAAAAATAATATAAATATTCATTTTATTAATGATTAAAGCCATTTGAAACCCTACTAACTTTTCGGACTTGACTCCGGCGATTTTTTGTTGCAATTTGAGAATGAGTTCCTTCAATGCTACTGGATCGTCTCGTCTTAGTAAAAATCCTACAGTTTTTAATATTATGAGAATTAGCTCAATTTCCTTTTCTGTAAACTTCTCAGACAATTTCCCCAAGATCTCGTATAAGAGCTGGGACCCATAGACCTGTTTAAAGATATTTAAATGACTTTTGAGAGAGCAATATCTAATTGATTTTTCATGAAAATGATGAAGGCTCATTATAAAATGTATACCTTGAAATTATAAAGATGGGAGATCATTAAAACAACATTGTCCAACTCTTTGTTTTCGACTTCCTGGAATTGTCTCGTCATTTCGTCGAATTTGCGAACGAGAGCGAGCAAAAAATGAGCACCGACTTCGGTTCCAACGTTCGCGTGTAAAATCGCAATTAGCATCATGTGCTCGGTTACGAGTCTATCCGGTGTCATGACCGGCGAAACGATCGATTCCATCATGAGTCTGCACATCATCTCATTCATATCGTTCCGGCTGTTCGTCATGTAAAGTTCTTCAATCTGTTATGAAAATATGAATTATTTTCACACGTTTTTTACTAAAAAAATTTGAGATACATTTTTTTTCCAAGCGTCTGAGCTTATATGTGTACCTGATTTGCAATGGTATGCATATTGTGTTCAGCTAATCTATTCAAATGACCTTTCAGCTGTTTTCTTAACCTGGACAACTTTTCACTCATGACTGAATCATTTTCTAATTGCTTGAGACGAGCAGCTGGAGGAATATATTTACTTTCGTTCACAACCTTCCCATCTTTGTCCCTTTTTCTACCATAAATGTCTTCCCAGGTGCCATCTTCATTCATAGTAGCTGATTTTTGCTCAGATTCCGAAAGATTTTCATTTTCGCTGGCTGCAGAATCAAACTCTTCCTCTGGAGGAATATCCAAATTATCCTCATCATCATTATTTTCAAAGTCTTTCTCAGAATTGTTGCTCTCTTCGCTAGAATTTTCATCAGATTCTTCATCGAATTCTGCTTCTATTTTACTTTGCTTTTGAGGAGGCTCATCATCAGAATCTTCATCAAATTCTGCTATTTTACTTTGCTTTTGAGGAGGCTCATCATCAGAATCTTCAAATTCTTCGTCAGCCGAATCATCATTAGAGGGATCTTCCTTGTCCGACAGCTCTTGATCAGAACTTTCTTCAGAATGCTTTTTATTTTTTGATCCAGTTACAACTGCAAAATCCTCATCAAAGTCTGAATCAGCATTTTCACCCAGCAGTTGCTTTTCTGTTTCCACTGCAAGTTTCCTATTCTCGTCATTACAAAAATCCAAAAGATCTGTCAATAAATTAAGAAAAATTTTTGAATTTGAAAGTATGGAATTCTAAAGAATATTAAAAATAAAAATGAAATTCTAGAAATAAATGAATTTCAAAGGATACAATCTAGACCATCTGCTGCAAAGGATTTTGGCACAGATTTGCTTTTTCTCTTGTTCAATTTTAGTTGTTTTTCTAATTGTTTAATTACTCTATCTTCTTCTTGATTGGCTTCTTTCAACTGAGTCCTTCGTCTCTTTTTCATCTCGTCCTCCAATTTCTTTTGCTTCTTTTTCTCTCGTTCAATCCTCTTTTGCAATTCATCTTCACGATCCTTGGACGAAGCTTTTTCCGAGGACTGGCTCGGTGCTTTGCCACGATCGGGATTCAAAACAAACTTTCCAGGCACTTTTTTCTTTTGCTCGTAATACAACGCTCTGTTTACTTTCTTTTGTTTCCTCTTGTCCTTGCGAATTTCCTTTCGTGTTTTTTGAACCGGCTTCTGCGATTTTCCACGCTTCTTTTTCACTTTCATTCTTATAGGATTTTATAATAAAAGATTAATCGAGTCTTGCTTCGCTCTTCACTCACGTGCGTAATTGAAAATTGAAGTTTCGAACGGACATAACCTCAAAGTACACCGCATGGCACAACGACATCCTTGTCTGCGAGATCGACCAATCGGATCGTGAACAATAACGGAACACGAATCGCGCTTGATACGAAAAACCTATAAAATTATTTTTATAAAAAAAAAACCGAGGAAAAAAATTCGAGAAAGCTCGTAATCAAGTTGTGACGAGATGCCCAAATTTCGAATTTATTTTGTAAATTTTGTGCACTCGTAGATCAATGATAATCTTGAAAAACTGAATATTTTATACTCTGAGGAATAAAATTAAGTCAGTTTTTTTTTTAATGAAAATAAAATATTTAGATAAGCGATAGCGAAAAATTATTTCTCGATTGTGAAATACGTTGCGATTACATTTTTGAAGAAAATTCTTCAGATACTGGAGAATACAAAAGAGCCATGTACAAATCGTAAATATAGAGATATTTAGATTGTTTCGTCCTTGGATTTATAGATTTTGAGGCTTTTTCTTTCTCTCTCAATGTTCGCATCGTCATCCTCACACCGAAAATAGAGGAAATAAATAAATTGCTCTAACGATTACGAAATGCTAAATCTAATGTTCAACATTCCAAATATTTCTCGGTAATATTTATCTTGACGTTTTATCTTTTTTTTTTACGAATCCCATATAAATACAAACGACACGTAACGGCATTAACAAAATTGCCGATCGACGTTCGACGGACTCATTTCATAAACGTTCTTAAATATTCAGTACAAATTTCCTTTTCTTTTTCTTCTTCTCTTATATGTGTTACACGAAAAGTTACTACAAAATTCGCACCCGGCGCATTAAGTTGACGAATAAATCATATAATAGCATATTGCATTTTTTTTCTTTTTTTTTTTGAAGGTACATATTGGAAGTAAATAGGACTTAAAAAAAAATCATTTTTATCCTCTTTAAATTATAATATTCATGTGTGTTTTAAACTTCTTGTAAAATTTCGAAGAGGATCGCAATGTTTTTTTTTTCTTGGATACTTCGTGTTTAACATTATTCTCTTTTCATTTTATCATGTTCTTCGCTGATTTCTTTCTCATAGGCGAATATAGCTGTAACCTTAGCCCGAAAATTTCAACGAATACTCAGCTCGACTGAAGAAATGGTGAATGATTTGTGTACCCTGGCGATAGCAAACATCGTTCGATCACGATTTATATTCCTGTACAGGAATAGTACAATATGCAGCTTGTTAAAAAAATATAGTATACTTGCTTCTGCTTTCTTTTCTGTCTTTTTTCATCATGTTGTCGAAGAGGTTCGTAAATAGTTTGCTCTTTCGTCGAACGTAACTTAAACCTTTCTGTAGACAACGAAGAAGATAAAAGAAAAAGAAATGTCGATGACTCTATACTCTATGTATGAAAATTCGTATGAATCTTTGTACTAAAAAAAAGTATAAATTGAAATAACTCTCTTCGCGGACTGTTGGGTATGCAGCAACGAAAAACAAATAGTCGTACCACCCAATATCCACAAGTGTTTTTGCAAAGCAATCCAAAATAAAAGGCAAATTTAATTATTTTTCATCTCAATGTAAACATAGGATTTCCCACGGTACAGCTAAAAATTTGTTCTCGGGGGAAACGCTGAGCTTACTCGATTCTTTTCCTGTTTTTTTTTCTGGTTCGTTTCCGAATAAATCCTGAGTTTTGGTCACACGCGTGTGTCGTGAAGTAACCAGACCGGCACTGCTACTCGTCACTCCTAAAGAGCAACGAGAAATAGTTGCATATGCAGAGTCATCAGAGACAATCTTTTGCCGACTCGTCGTCGGTGCACAGATTCGGGAAAGAGGTCGACTGTCGGGCGAGCGTATCCGTGCAATTTTTGTTCTTGGCAGAGTGACCGAAACTGTTGGCGCATATGCTGAAATCTTTCGTCAAGTCCCCGATCTCCGTGTCCTGCTGAGCTTGACAATGAGCTGCCAATTTTTCCGTTGGCATTGGAAACACGCTATCACCGCCGACGCTGTTTTTCGCGAGCGAGCCCAGCGACGTTGCTGTCGAAGTTGCCATGAGATTTCGCGACTTCTCCAAATCGAGGTAATAATCCTAAAACGAAAATCGGAAAAAAATTTCATTTTTTCTCATATTAATATTTTTTTCTAAAATTTTCTCTTTTCATCAGAAGAATGTACCTTTTCCGCGGGTATCGGGGCGGGCATCGCTGGTTGTTGAGTTTGAGTACATTGAGCGAGTGCAATCAGTGCCTTTTGACTTTCCCTGGCGTCCACGAGGAATATACTCTCCTTGACTTCCTTCGCATTGTATTCGTCAATCCTAAATAGAAAATTAAATTTGGCGAATTAAAAAAAATAACAGGAGTAAAATTTTTCCCATAAATTTTTGTCTTCATTATTTTCGCGCTTACTTGTCGTAAATAACTGCGTGAAGTCCTAACTGCTTGAGATGTTGTATGGTAGCTTTGTCATTATTATCATCGCCCCAGCAGAAAATAATGAGTCCAGCGTCCTTGACGATCTTAACTTGAGAAGGATCTCGTAGAATGTCCTCAGTATGGACATTTATACCAAGAATATCGGCAGCTATCGCGTGCCTCATGGCCATGGGAATCGTCTGGCATCGAGGATCATGATAAGTTGGATACTTTGCTGTGACACCCTGGGTCAGGAATACGACCGGGTACTTGTTTTGCTTGAGTCTTATCATAATACAGATATCTGGGTTGAAAGACGAGAAGACGATTTTTCTGTCACCACCGTACTCCAGGGTCACTTTGAGTATAATATCGAGGTAGGTATTGAGATCAAAGGGATGGTTCAATTCGAAAGTTCCGTCCTGTAATAAAAATTATGTCAATAGAATTAATTGTCAGAAATTAGTCGTAGATGCTGTATTATAGATTTTTTTACCTTCAACTGCATGTTCCATTTAATTTCGATGTTGCATCCCACATGGGTATCCAGCTCTTGAAGGACCGTTTGGAGAGTCGGGAATGGTTGGTGATCCTCCAGGTCCTCGTCGAAAAATCTTGGATTTTTTTCTCTAGCCTCGGCAAGGTGGTAGACCTGGAAAAACAAAACATAACTTATATTTCAATTGCCAAAGAGAGAATTGAGTTTCGAGTCGACTCACAAATTGCATCGACTGAGTTTCAGCAGTCTTTTGAGTGAACAAAATACTTCGTTGAAGCGAGAAAAATATGCGAAAAATTCAACCATAGGGGAGATGTTTGTATCAAATGAAAGTTTTTCGCAACATGCCCTTGCTAAATGTTGTGCATTCCGTGATAAACGTGATACATTGGATGTCGACGATTCTGAGCCTCGGTGTGAACTTTCAGTTTTATTTTTTCTCATTTTTTGATCGATAATACTGGTTAAAATATTGACGATTTTATTTTAAATATTAGTTAAAGAATCGAAAGTATGTGGCATGAAATTGGGACAAATTTTTACTAGAGAAAGAGAAAGCAGAGAGCGAATGAGATGTTTCGATAATTTTTTTTATCATTTAGGTCAGTTTGTTATAAAGAGTGTATGACGATATTTGCATGCACAAGTTCGTTTTTCCTTTTGTTTTTTTTTGAGAAATGACTTATGCATTTTGACGAAACATTTTAGGCATGTTAGCCTGCACAAGCGATACGAAAGCTCACCGATTGTTTAACCCTCAGCTCATCTTTATCAATGTAATACAGCACCTTACCCCGCGAGTCCTCAGGGTAACAAAAATCCTGTTAAATTGAAACATAAAACCAAAAATTCCATGTCGTATCGTTAAAGAGAGAAAAATGAGAAAGAAGGTGCACTCCTCCAAATTAGAACCTCATTCGAATTTCACGATGATCTGGTTAGTGCTTTGCGGATTAAAAAAAAAGACAAGAAAAAAATTAGACGACCAACATTCGCACATGAGTGTCAGAGCGTTGCTAAAAAAAAATAAAAAGGAAAAAAAATGCATTCAAAACTTGGACTGCTTTCTGCGGGTTAAAAAATACTGAAAAAATTATCACGAGAATCAGACAGAGCTGACATGTTTCTTTCCTAAAAAAATATGGTTCCTGCGCGATTTTATTACTTTTTATTTCATTTAAACTCTCTGTATAACTCCAAAAATGCTCTCACTGCATCTTAACACAAGTCAACAATATTTTATTACTTCATGAACCCAATTTAATTTTCGATTCCTCTTTGTTTCGTACTTAAAAGGAAAAAGAATCAAGTTCGTTATTACTCACTTTGAGCAAATGAAGTTGTTCCAGCGTGAGATCTTTCACTGGAATTTCGAGCATGTCCATGGCGTCAATCTGCTTCTTTCTCTTCAAGGAAATAGAGACGTGAAAATCGTGATAAATAACCGGTATCATATCCTTGGACAATTGTACGTCGAACTCCACCATGTCTGCACCGTGGTGAGAAGCAGTTTTCAACGAAGCTATGGTATTTTCTCTAACGTTGGCACAGCTAATGAATAAAATGACAAACTGTTTATCGTCTCTTCGAAAGAGTTTATAATAATGAATCTTAGAAATTATCGTACTGTTCAAAAGTCGACAAAACGTGCAACTAACTTTTTCATTTCAAACTTGAAAGACGTGCCGAGACCTCGGTGACCAACGTCCAATCCCGACCACCTTTGTTCCCAATGTTTCGCATACGAAATACTCATGTCCCATGGATAATCCGGTATGGGCTTTATAGTCACATATTCCACCGTTAATTGACCTGAAAAATTTGTTTTTTTTATCTGCTAATTGTAATAAAAAATTTTATATTTGCCTAAGGGGTTTCTGAACTTTTTGTAAAACTTCAATGAGGTATTATCAAAGTGAATTGCAATTAATCTTCTCGAATACAACATATTTATCACTGTCAATGTTTTAATCGTTTTTTTTTTCATTTGATTACCGTCTTCAACGATTTCTTGCACGTAGACAAATATTGTAACTTACCTATTGGCCTGTGCTTAGTACTAGTTATAGGTACAGTGAGAATGCCAACACTCGATTGCAGGGTACTGGGCAAGATATAGCTGAAACCGATGTGGTTGGGCGGAGATTCACCGGGAAAGCACCGTGAGCTGTACACGTAAAAATCCACGAGGTACGCCTGAAAGCAAAATATAATCAGTAAATCAACAAGTGCGAAAATATTTTTTAAAAGTATTGCTTTTTATCACGACATAAATTTTAGCTAAGAGTGCATTCTCAGTTCATAGTTTTATTATTTAGCTGATTCGATAGGCCGAACGAATACATTTTTTTTTTCATTTGACGTGTCGACAATCGAGTCATCGAAAGTTCGTCATTGGAAATAACGAATTATTCGTATCTATTCCCAAGTCTGGTGTTGATTTTCTTTTCTGATGCTCGCTGACTGAGCTGCAAGATCTTTTTACTGTAAGCTTTTCGCCAAGTTCACGCTGGAACTCGTGGTAAAAAGTCTGGAGTATTTCTGGACTCCAACAATTACTGGGCAGAAAAATACTGTTTTTCAGCAGGAGAAACTTAAAAATGAGCTACCTTCGCTGCTGATTTCACACTCGCAGCACCTGCTAAGGACATTTATTGTCGATAATTGATTGTTCATAAAATTATTGTCAATTTTTTAACTTCAAAATAAAATGAAGATTGTTGAAAATTGTTTGAAACGCCAATTTGAATATTTCTCAAAGAGGGAAAAAGCATATATGAAGTCTCTTGCTCTTTCTCTAAAATACCCGAGTCTGGCCACGTATGTTCACCACACGGTAACTTTTTAAAACGCGTTTTTTTTTTCATTCTTCTTTCCTGCCTCGACAATACACTCTGTAACGGATACATTAGGACTTATGGGAATCTCACCATTTTCGTCGTACAAGAGACGTGACAGTGTTGATATCGCTATTTTAGATTTTTTTCTTTCCCATTGACTTTTTTTCTTGTGGTTGCAATTCAGAGGAGCCAGGACCCGAATAAATAATATTGACGTGTTATTCCTTCGAAGATAATTTTTTCAAATTTTGTTAATTGAAAAATAATTTTTTCGCGATCTTCGAAGGAATAGACCATGATACCATAAAGTTAACCAACGATAGTGAGTCTTTTTCTCGTTGATTTTTTAATGAACTACTAATGTGACAGTCAGCTGCCCTTGAGAGAGGTAGACTGAATCTATCGTTAGTCAACTGATGAAAATTTTAGCAAGTTCTCTATGGCGTCGTATTGTTTTGAATTATTGGGTTTTTTTGATAGTATCGTCGCCCAACGCATCTGCTTCGCTTGTGTACAAATCTCGGACACAAACGTCGGGGGTTGAATCTTCGTTTCCAGCGTGTCGAAGGAATCGTCTCACAGTGTCATCGCAGAAATCACCTTCCTTTGTGGTCACTTAGCTGCCGAACAAGTTTTAAATATCTTTTACCAATCGTTCCAATTCCGGGGCTTTTGTGTGAGTTCTTATTATATTTTGCTGATTTTGTTAATTTGTTTATTCGCTTGTATAACGTGGGTCAGCTTACTCGTTGCATTACTGAAAACTTGCATAGCACCGTCAATTTGCTCTTTTTCCTTACATTTCTCTTAGAATTCCTGTGCTTACAGATTTTTTATCTTTTTTCATCGGAGTTGCTAAATTGCTATTTATTGCTCATTAGACGATCAACATTTGATACTATGTTTTAACTGAATTTGATTGAAAAATGATTTCTGCTATTCGTTTTATCGTTACACACCTGACTCTCATTCGGGCGTCGTGGTTCTCACATAGCGACAAACTTTTCATTCTCGTACGAAAAAAAAGATGATGCTCAAAAAAAAATAAAAGTTCTCCGATTGCTTGTTATTCGATGATAGTGGTGGCTTTATTTTTGCTTTCGAGCTTTCAACGAGAGACTCAAGGGGGAGGTAAGCAATAAATGTCAACATAGCGTCAGTCACGATTTCTCGATCAAATAACCTTTTGATCCAGAAATCACGAAAAAAAAAGAAATACAAAAAAAATACCTGATAGGATTTTTAATTTTTCGTTCCATTCATACTTACGATCGTTTCCGGATATCGTACAGCGACGTTAAACACGACAAATTCGTCCTCCTGGTAGGCTCGGCCGAACTGCTCTTGATACTTGAAGGTCGTCTCCTCGTCATTCATTACCTGGAAAATTAATAAATTTTATAAATACATTCACAAATAAAAGTTATTTATAAATATATTGATTTTAAAAAATGTTGATTTTTTAATCTTACAGCTATTTCCGTAATGCTGAAGGCTGGTTGATCGACGATATCCTGCGTGTCCATCGATAAGCTATCGTCAACGCAGTCACCGCCGAATTGTGGAATTTCTAGAGAATTGTGTCTGACTAGATTAACCGGAGTCATCTGCAATTATTCAAAATTAATTTTTGTCTCTGGATTTATTTACAAAAAAGTGGCACCGTTACGTTTTACTCGCCTTGATGAAAAGATTTCGATTCTGTAATCGATTTTTCCATATTTTAATTGGATTATAAAAGAGTTTGAATTGAACTACGGTTTCGTCTGTCAGCCAGCCTCTCTCGACCTTGCAATAGCCATTGTGATAGCCAAATTTATCAGGATCCGGAATTGATTCGGAAAAGTTGCTTGATGCTGAAACGAAAAAGAATAAAATTGTCGTCAGACGATTTTGACTTATTTCTTCAGTATCTGTTGATCGAATGTGCGAGATAAATTTTTATCCACTTACTATTTTTGCGAATGAGCCGAGGAGTCATGTGGGTCTCCCATTTGCGAATGATCAGAGTTTTCGCGGAATTTTTCGTTCCATTTGATTCGCAGACGACAGCGATGAAATATCGAAAGGCGATATCGACGTCGATGGGCAGGGAGACCGTTCGCGAGAAAATTCGCCCTCCTCTGAAACGTTTACACTTCAGCATGTAGTGGATTTCAGGATGGCTGGTAAGGAAGGAAGGAAGGAGATTAGACTTTTTTTTCTCAACAATGGATTTACGGTGCCTCGCTTCTCAACTTGTTCCTCCCGATCGGGAATCGAGGATTTTAAGATTGCGAAAAAACGGGATAGTCTGGTACAGAATTTTTTCGTGGATTTGATGAAGAGTGGATAGAGAACACAAGGAAATAATCATAGGAGAAAATAGAGCTAAAAAAAATTGATAAAAAGAAAATTAAAGTAAGAATTGAGATTTGACATATTTAAAAAGACAATTTTTTCACGATTGTGCATTATCTGATTTAACAATGTCGACTCAATGATGGAAACTCACTCGTTCTCGTCTTCGTAAATCCTGTCAGCAGCTGCATCTTGCATATCATCATTGAACAATAAATCTCCACAGGTATTTCCATCGACTGCAGAGGAGGTGAGATTTCCCCGCTCCTGAGGCAGCTGAATCGCCTGGTTGTGATTCCAAGCTCCCAGCTCTGGCAGATTCCCGACGACATACACAAACTCGTTCTTTTCTAGTCCAGGGACCTTCAATCATTCAAGCACATCACTCTCGTCAGTGCAAACAAATTAAACCCTGAACAATGAGCAGTTAATTTTTTTATCAAATAATCTCAGATCACGCGCATGACTTATGTAACTCCTGCTTAAAAAATTTTTTATTTATCAGAATTAATTGTGAATGAAGCAGGGATTGAAAAACAGTATTCTGTTGGAGGAATATATTTAAAAAAAGATATTGATATCTATTATGATTTATAATTTAAAAAAAATAGGAATTGTTACCTGAACTCTAAACAACCATTCTCTCTTAGTACCCTTCATTGTGTAGGCTTCTTCACTAGCCACACCGGTAGAGCTTTTGGCACTTTTCTTTCCAGTTGTTGTCAAGGGTGGCTCAGCTTCAGTCTCTAGAAACCACATCGGCTGCATTTTACTATCAAATACTTTTAGCCTCCTTTCAGGATTTTCAAATTTCTTTCAATCTTGCTTTTTGATGAAATTTCAACACTTGCCAATATTCTGTAATAACATGCTGTCTCAGTGATGCAAATTTTGAAAAGTCTCGATTACAATATTTCTAAAAGTATTAACTAAGAACATAACAAAAATTGTTTCTGATACAAGGAATTAAGCATGAGATATATTTTTTTAATTGATAAAAAAAAATTCTCACAATGACTACGATTTAAAATTGTGATCAATAACTCAATTTTATTGCAGAGTTTGAACTATTTTATGTTATCTTTTTATATCAGTATATTAATTTTGTATACTAGCACGGTGATATCATTTTGACATGCAGCGCTGACAGGAACAAGCCAATTGCTTGGTTTAAAATTGAAATAGGCACAAGGGTCGGGGAAAGAAAAAAATTGTCTCGTTTTTTGCAGATGTTCACGATCAAATCGAGTTTGGAATTCCATGGAGGTTTTTTTTATTGACCCATGTGGGAATTAAGGAAAAAATGATGCAAGCCTGCACCTCTGATGTTAAGAGGGGGAAAAAATGACCAGAGTCACGCAATTATGTCACGAATGTGGAAAAAGCAAGCTTGATGAACGAGGAGCGATCCGACGAGTTTTTTTTTTACAATATTTTGGAAAGTCGCAAAACTAACATCAAGTTTTCGAGAACTTATTGTGTCTCTCACTTCTCGCTGTTTTTTATTTCAATTATGGATTCCTTGGATGAAATAATTCACGATCGATCGTTCTGTACTCACTTGTATTTTAATCACGAAAAAGTAAAAATGAAAGCACTGCTAGCGTTGTCAATATTGACGTTAAATACGTGATTTTTCTCAGCTCCCGTAATCGACGAACAAATTCCACTATTCCGTTTTATCAGTCGTAAACCGTGCACGACGGGGCGACGAGCTGTTATTTGATCGGTACGACTTTTGCAGGATCGAGACCCTTCATCGAATTTGATACGATTCGAATCAATGACATGTTCGAAAAAAGAAAGGAAATAATCACGGTCTCGCAAGAATCAGAACGCAGCGAAATCCACGGAACGCCGTTGTAAACTGTTTAGTCGGCACTGCCTCTTGGCTTGGCAGCACGCTCGAAGCTCAAATTCCCCTACTCCCGAGCCCCCGCCGCCCGTACGAACGAAACGCCGCGACAATGCGACACAGTGGCCACAGCTGGCAACGCAGCGAGCTCTCGCCGCGTTCCTACCGGATATGTCGGTGTCGATCTTGGGAAACTCGGCAAACTTTACTCCGAGATACTTCAGTTTTTTTTTTACGAACTATTTTATTGCGTTATTACTCTGGAGCGTAAATTGCTCTAGATTTTCAGCATTATTTTCACTTTTTTCTCTGTAACATTTTGCATCGTAAAATGATGCAGCGAGTGGACTCGTTTTTGTCGAGAGAGTGCAAAAAAGGTAAGACGCTACAAACCGGAAGTAAAGCATTTTGTCAACGTGGCTCAAGTAAATTTTTTTAGCTACCACGAAAGTCATGTTCAAGATATTTCAATTACGAAGCTGATCAGATTCGTGCAGCAAAAATAAGATTTATATGAATAGACAATCATGTCGATCTACTTTGTGCACTGAGTTAAACGCTGGAACATCCATTCGATTCGAAAATTTGTTCAGTGCACGTTTAAGATTTAACTTTTGGAATTTATTTATTACGAAAATTTCGATCACCGCATTGACCTACATTTTTATTTCCGTGGATGACAGTGACATATTACTTTTAGTTTTTTTTCTTGCTATGCTTTTTTTTCGTTTTCAAAGGTATAATAATCTAATAGGTCATTTGCGTCACGCGATGGACTTTGAACGCAATACACTCAGTATAAAAATTGGTGTGAGAGTTTGAAGAAAAATATTTCCATAACTGGTTTTTCAAATTTGATGCATAATAATGATTTATATTCGATATAAATTTACTTTTTTGTTAAACGATATTTTCAATACGTGAAAAAATTGCAAAAGAGTGATGATACGATTTTTCACCTAGAAAATGAAAGAGAAAATTCGATATTATTACAAATTGACTTAAGGTCACACTCAAAATACGAGGTCATCCAAGGTGAAGTTTGATCGCAACAGCAAAAATTACGTCACATTTTTTTAAGAAAATTGAACAAACATTAACGCTGTATAAAAATCTATAAAAATAAATTTTAGGAGACTTCGCCGTGTAGAAATTGAGATATTTATTGTTGAATGTCGCAATATTTAACACGGGTTTGTGCAATTTTTAACAAAAATCTAACGATTCACGATTTCACGTCACAACTATACCTTAATAGGATGTTGGTCTGGGGTGTTATATATAACCTGCTCCGAAATATAGCAACTACGCTCAATGGCATTAGTCCCGGTGTCAAATCCATTTATCGAATGAAACGTTTGACCCTAGAGTCATTTTGAGGTTGCGGCCAATAATTGGAGTCAATGAGATACTTTGGATAAACAAATACAAAAATCGTAATAATTCGGAGTGGAGATTTCACAGGAAGGTCCACGATCTTCGATCGCGAATCAGTACAAGATTTAATATTGCAAATCAGTCCAATCAAGCTATCGATTGTTTTCCATAACAGAAAATATACAGTAAATGTAGAAAGGAAAACCAAATTCGAGACAATCTGAAAAATAAAATTCGCGCATCGTCCCGATTCGAGAACACGAGTTCGATGATCCGCCATCATCTTGTATTTTCTCATTATTCTCGATAAAGAGAGAGGAAGAAAAACGTCCCTTCGGCACAATAACTTTTCTTTCCCGTGCGTTGAAAGCGTCGAGCGGAAAATCAAGAAATTTATAGCCAAACGAGTGTAAACTGAGTAGCGACAGAGGCTATAAAAGTAACAGAGCGGAGGCGCGTTGGACGAGGTTCAATGTCTGGCAGGGTAGTCGCACACTCGTGCGATATCAGCTGATCCACAAACTAGGGGCGCGCGCGTGTCGTTCGCGAACGCGCGTGCTGTCGGCGTGCGCCCTCTCAACACAACTGTCCAAAACAAATCGTGAGAAACAAAACAGTTTCGTTACACGAAGAAAAAGAAAACAAACACGAAAAAAACTTTGCGTCACACCGCGGTTAGATATCAGTCAACGTATCATTTTTGTGCGCTATTTATTGCAATGACGACTTCATTACTGAAACTATATCGACGTTATCACCACTATGCTGTAACAACACAATTCGTGCGATGGTAAAAAAAAAGGATTTCCAGTTTTTCGTTTCGTACTAGAGTTTTCGCAGTTGCGCGAGTCTCATTGTTTTCTCCTTTCGATTTCTTATCCCGACGCGGTTATTATTATTCATATTGTTGTTATAGACTGTTGGAACAAGATTTTCGTTAGATGCTCGCGCAATCGATCGATCAATCGATCGTTCCGCAAACGTGTGCGTGTCTCGTACGAGGCTTGTCACGCGTTGTGCAACAAAGTCCTCTCGGGACGCAAGAATCGTTTAAAAATCGATAAAATAATAAAAGCAACACCAAGGTCATGCGCCTCGCGCGTTTATAAACTTTGTATCGTGTTTATATAGACGCTTTATCTATCTCTATAACCGGTTGGGAAAGGGAATATAATCGAGCATTCGTCGTTCATTTCCGCGAAATATACGAAAGCTCCGACGCGGCCTTGACCGCTTGAAAATCGTCCGCAATGTCAAAGCGTTCGAATCAGCGAGATCGCTCGTTTTACAGATTTAAATAACTCAATTGCAACATATTTATAGACCGCTGTCATGGCTCCGACTGAATCTTGGCAAAATTCGGCCTCGTGGCATTTTTTTGCAGTTTTGTCGAAAGAAAATCGAAAATTCGTTCTTACACTTTTTTTTTCTCGGTATCAAGCAATGCTTCACATTTTTAGGATATCGGAACAAACACTCGGGTGCGAAAATGACACGCAACTCACCCTATCGAGTCATCTGACTCCCCAGGGTCACGCGATCGGGAAGTAAATAATCGATGGTCGAACGGTCGCTGACTCGTAGGTAAAAAAACTTTATATCCGACAGCTCGGATACATCCACGAGAAAAAACTCATCGGTGTTTCTTCGAATACTGAAACTCGAAAAAAAAATACGCGCACTCGGGAACGTCGCGGAAATGTGTTTCTAGCCAGCGAAACTTTATTTGCAAAAATTCGAGCGCGAGTACGCGCGCTTACGCTCGAACGAGCGAGTGTCTACTAATCGCGAATACGTTGTTCCTTTGTTTTTCTTTTTTTGCTGTCGCACGAACGGGTCTGGAGGGGTGAAGAGAGATAGCGAGCGCAAAAGAGCGAGACAAAAACGAGCGCGAGACGCGGAACCGAGTTATCGCGCGGCGAGAGTGCTCTCTTTGCTATTTTTTTTTTTTCAACATGTCGCTTGGACACTTGGCGTAGATTCTCCCGAGTGCGTCGTCTATCCCCTCTCGAAGCCGACGAGCATTGTGCCAATTCTTGGAAAAACATCGGAGCTCGGAAAAACAAGCCTCTAACAAAAACAACAAACGCTACTCTCGCCACAGACATGTTTTTTTTTTCGAATTTTCACTTATTCTCTCGTACTCACGGCCCGAAATCTAGATTTTCCTTGTCACTGTCGTTTCGTAAATCGATCTTTCGACACGACCGCGATACGGGAAAAATTCTCGCTCGCTTGTTTAGATTTAACGATGGCGAATGAGATTCATGATTTTCGAAAGAGATAAACACGCTATCGCGTCTCGAACTCAAAAAGTAACACTGCGTTGGCAAAAAAAAAACATTCCTTTTTTCCTCGAGTGAGAAAATAAATCGTAGACGCTGAATCTGAAAAATGTAAATTTATAAAACAGTGTATGATACACAAGTTGAATTTGAAAGCTCGATTAAAAAATACAGTTTTACAGCGATCGTTCGATCGTGAATTCTTTTTACACAATTTTACACATCTTGGCTGCGAACGCGTCCAAAATATTTCAGGTACACTTTTCTCGCGGGTAGCGCCTTTGGCTGAAAACTTGTGAGTGATCGCTCGAAGAAGACTGACAATCGTTTATCTGATACGGAACTGACCTTACACTTGTCCAAACAGAGTACGGAAGACAGTTCCTGTATTTACTCACAGTGTGTTCAATATTTACTCTTGTTTTCGTCTACAGAGAACGATTTTGTTCGCCGGACACTGTAGCCATCTGTCGGACGTAGACTGAACTACCTTTCAGAAAGAGGGAAGACTTTTTTTTTTAATTCTGTGCGTTTTTTCGTTGTTTTCGATGGAATTTTTATAATTGAGAGTTATTGTTACTTGGAATAAAATCTTTTTTTTTCGTAAAATGGGAATCAGAGCTCCGTCGTCGCGACTCCCCAGTACTGTTGCATCCTCGAAGCGTCCTGCTCGAGGGAGTCGAGCGCGGCTCTCTCCTGAATCACGGCAAAGTCGTATTCGAGATTGTAGGGCATGAGTCTCTGGAGGCTGCCGAAGTACGCGGCGTTGGGGCCACCGTTGAGAAATCGTCGTCCGCTGCCGAACCGGGCGATGGGAGCTCGCGAGAGCCCGGGATTGAAGGATCTCGCGCTGCCGAATCGTTTCGACAGAAAGGGCAAGTTTCCCGCGAGATGGGGCGTCGATCGCGACTGTCCCCGACGTAATGGGACGCGCGCCAACGTGTCGAGCTCCTTGTCGAACAATAATTGCGTGTTCTGCTCCAACATGTATTCCCAGCAACGAAATTGCTCCTCGGTGAGCGGGCCCGAGCGCTCGGGCGCCTCATCCGGTCCGACGTTGCCAAATTTTCGCGCGCTCGCGTTTTTGCTCGCCGCCCGCGAGGCGGCGCTCCCCGGCCAGGCGCGACCGGACGCTCGTCCCGAAGTACGGTTCGACGCGTGGCGAATCTTGAACGTACTGTCGCTCGTCTGGTCCGATTGGCCGCTCGGCGAGCTGCGGTCGTCGTTGTACGCCGGCGAACTGTTCTCCGCGCTCTGACCATTCTTGAAGAAACGACCGGATCCGTTTCTACTTGTGCTCGGCCTTAAAAATAAATCGGGATGTCAAAAACATGCTGGAAATACTTTTGGTTGACTTGAAATGTAAATCTTGGATATTTTATAGAAAATGTAGGATGTGTTATTTTCATATTTTTAGATTTTAACTTACGAGCAGCAACGCGGCCGCTTTTCCCTTTTCGTCATGTTTGAATTGATATTTTGCGATTCTTTTAGGTGCATATTTCATATAATTTCGCATGATACGGTCTATTCCTATGAATTGACTATGAGATTCGTGTATTTTTAAAAATAAAATATATTTATTTATTTCTATGCAAATTCAAAAATTTGCAAAATTTTTCGAATTTTTTTAAAATTAATTTTAAGAGCTTATTGGATCGGAAATTTCCTGTAGATAACGAAAATGCCAGTTATTCGAGGCGAATCTACGAATTCACATTGAAAAATCGAAAAAACTGACTTTAAAATCAGTTTTTTGAATTTTTCGATATGAATTCTTGAATTTCGCCTCGAATAACTAGCATTTTCGTTATCTACCGAAATTTTCCGATCGAATAGGCTCTTAAAATCGAAAAAATAAAACTCTTAAAAATTTGGTGAGTCACACTGGGTCTCGTGGACCCATGAAAATTTCAATTGGCAATATCTTTTTTATTTCTTGACCAAATCCCCTTTATTAAGGGTGATTCTTAAAGATTTTTGCAAAACAAAGCAAATGGCGTTGGAATTATGTTAAATCATCAATTTTTCAAAAAGTTATCACCCCTTGAAGATTTTTGAAAAAATGGAAAGGAAAATGGTATATTTCCAACCAAATATTTCATCAGTAAAATAAAGTCTGAACTTGAAGTACAAGTATTTCTCATTGAAAAATTCGTCCGCTAAAATTCTGAGTATTAACTGCGGAACTTACGTCCGGTACCAACCTTTCGACGATATTTTTGAGAACTCCGTTGAGGTAGTATCCTTCGTTGAGATGACAGCAGCAAGGAGCGGGCGGTTTGTGCGGACTGGGAGGCTGGCAGCAGGGACAAGAGCAGTTGGTGTTGTCGGGGCCGACCTGGGACCGGGTTTTGGTAACGACGTGTCTCAATTCGCGCATGAGCTGATCAAGGTCCCCGGATCCGGGTCCGGTGAACCTGACGACGATGACGCTTAGATTGTCCTCGGCGCCGTAGGCCTGGGCGAGATCCTGGAGCCTCTTGGCGGCGAGAACGGGACTGGCCTCGGCCCGAGCCTCGCGTACAGCTTCCTGGACGCTCAGAACCTCCCACAGTCGGCGATTCGCGATTATGACGAACTCGTCGTCGTCCTCGAGGTCGACTTCCTCGAGACTCGGGTCCGGAAGGACCAGGGGAAACAACGCGGCGTTCCCGAGCTGATTCTTCACCGAGGCCTTCCTCGAGGGCGCCAGGACGAGCGGACCCGCCGCCCGACAAAGTACCGCCTTCGCCTCCCCCGAAGACGCAACCTTCAGACTGTACTTTCGCGAATTTCGCGAGTAACTCGGCGACGACGCGGATCGCGTCATGTGCACCAGTGTCGCGTCCGTTCCGTACTTCTGACCGTTCTCCTTCAATTCACGATGCGCCGACAGCAACGTGTACTTCAAATAATCCTTCGAAGTCTCCCGAACCGTTCGCTCTTCCAGCAACAATCGTGGAATCATCTCCTGCAGTGCGCTCGGCGCTTCTTGGTTCGTTCCACCGTCGAAGATTCCGAACAGACCCTCCACGTTGCAGAAACTTGGCATTCGCAACTGGGACACGTACAGCCTGCAAATATTTCATCTTATAAAGATATCTTTTTTCAAGTTTGATACTCTTTTACGATATCAAGCGAGCTTTAAATTGATTCAAATTCATCATTCTTTACATAGTACACTCGTCAATATTTTATTTTTAATAATATTAAAATTAGTTTAAAGATATTTTTGGAATTATTATTATATATTCATTAAATAAAAATAAAAATTGTAATGTTTTGTATGGAAAATCCTTAAAGTTTGTCGACGGTTTCTACAATACGACAGTACGATTTTATTGATTTGTTCGCATTTAACGTTTATGCATTTAAAAACGTGCTTCGAATGGTTAAGCAAAATAATCTTACGACTGTCTCGTGCCAGCCGTTTCCGAAAAACCCAATCTCCAAGGCTGTTCCGGCCCCTTCTCCGACCTGACAATGTCCTGCTGGTGCGGATGCGACGGCAGACTCGCTCTGTTCTGGCCGGAAACGTCGACGAGTGAGACGGGCCGTTGCGAACGGTAGACTTGGAATTGTCTCGGATCGACGTGAAGTCTCGTATTGCACGAGATGTCCAGAAATTGCAATTGTGGCGGAACCAACGTTGCAAGATTTATTCGGTCTAGTTGATTGTGCGCGAGGTCGAGAACCTTTTTAAAATTATTTAACATTTTTTTTATTACTTCTTCCAATCTCATTCAATATTTCACATTACTCTATAAAACATAATACAACGCGTTCGAGATTTATTTTATAGGTATTTTATGATTAGAAGTATATGAAACTAAAAATATGCTGCTCTCAATAATTATATAGAGAATTGAACTGAAAGCTTCTTAAAAAATAACGATAATATCGATAAATTCTATTTTTGGCTCATTGTCACTTGAGAATAAATTTCCTGTTTCTTACCATGAGAGATTTGGATTTATTGAAGGTTGGACAGGTCAAGAGTCGATTAGAGTGGACTCTGAGGACTCTCAAATGCTGCAAATTAGCGACATTGTCGGGCAGATATTGCAGTCGATTTCCCGACATCACGAGCTCTTCGAGATCCGGCCACGAAGTGATGCAACTAAATTTGCAATGAAAAAAGAAGATTTATTGTCATAGTTTCGTTTTATATTGTTTCTGTTAATTTGTTGTTGGAATTTTTTTGAGAAACAAATTCTACCTTTCCGACAGTGTGTCCAAAACATTGTAAGCCAGATGAAGAACTCGGAGCGCGGGGAGCTTCGCGAGAGCGTCCAGAGCAGTGTCGGTAAGGCAATTTCCGGTCAGGTAGAGCTTTTCGAGCGTGTGACAGCTCGCCCGGTTTTTGGAGCTCTCGTCGCTGTAGGGAAGCTCCGATAGTCGATTATTCGACAGGTTCAAAACTTTTAGTCTAAAGCAAAAAATTATAAAATTATACAAAGTAAATATTGTTTCAATATACTTTGAGAGAATTTTAATTAACAGTATTTTAATCAAAGACATTTATAAAATCAAGGAAATGTTTTATACTTATTGTTATCAACAATATTTTCATTTACGACGTTAATAATAATGTGGAAATTCTTTACAAGAAAAATATTTCATCCCTGTATTATGTAATATGTAATAATGTTTGGTATTTATTTAGAAAACGTCTGAAAAATATTCCTCAAAAATATTTCCAAGCATATTTATACAAATTTTTGATTTTTGTGATATTCATTTTCGATAATCTATAATAATTATGGCTATAATGTTGTTAAAGATGTTTCAGATATGAGGAAAGTTATCGATGGAAGAAAAGTAAAATAAGGAGGGAGTTATTACCGTTCGGTATTGACGAAAAAGCTCGCGGGTAAGGCAGTCAAGGCGTTACCCTGGAGCGTGAGATGAACGATGTTGAGCGGGCTGCGGGGAGGTGGCAGAGCCTGCAACCTGTTGTGAGGGAGGTGAAGGACCTCCAGCCTGGACGGTTGGGACAGCAGTCTGTCCGGAAGCGCGGTCAGCCCATTGTGAGACGCGAACAGAGCTCGCAGCACCGGCAAATCCGGAATCCATTCCGGCAGTGAGTCCAAGCAATTGCTGCAACAATTTTCCTTCCATTTGTACCAGCTTTACATTTTTTAAAACATGCATGAGCAATATTTTCAAAAATATTTTTCAGTGGATGCATCTCACGATTTCTCTTTCCAAGTGTACGAATAAATTTCGTGCCAAATTCGAAATCGTTTTACCGAATCATTCAAGAATTTAAACAATTCTTACGAAATGCTAAATCTTCGAAATCTATATATTGGTTTATATTAACTATAAATATATAATATATTGCTTAATAAATTGAAATATTAATTTCAAAATATGCGATTTTTCTTAATTTTTTCATACATTTTTATAGAAGTGTGCATTTTTCATAGATAGTATAGGTTCAAAATGATTAACTATATTTTTTTCTTATTGGATTTTTTAATCAATAAAATTAAGCAGTTTTCAAAATTATATCTTATTGTATTTATACTCACTAAGAAACATCCAGATGCTCCAGATTCGTCGGCACTGGCTCGATTATCAGTTTCTTCAATTCTGATGCATTTTTATTTCAATCATCATTAGTAAATTAAAAAAGAAATAAAATAAATTTTCACGTGCAAGATGCATCATGCAAAAAAATGTTCAATACACATAAAAAATTTTAAACGTGCATCGAAATTTTTAAATTATATGTGACAATATTAAAATAAATTAAAAATTAAAATTAATTTTATATACTGAATTAAATTTTGATTTTAACAATATTTTATGAAATTTAATTTGAAAATAATAGTCAATACTGACTGTTGTTTCCAGCTATGAGGGAGACAAGATTTCGACCGCAGAGCGTCAATTCCGTCAAAGAGTTTCGCGCGCACCGCGCACTCTGAAGGGCTTGCAGAGCACTCACGTCCAATTTTTCGATGCAGTTCTCGCTCACGTCCAGGTGAGTCAGATTCTGTCAATATTTGCTCTCAATTAAACTCTATTTAAATGCCTTCTCGTATTTTATATAAAATACGGACAAAATATAAAAAAATTATATTAAAATGGAACTTACACCGTAATTACCGAGAATTATGTTACCCTTCAATTGATTATTCCTCAAATTAACTTTGCTCAAATTATTCTGAGTGTTTTTGTCGTCTTTGAAATTTTTTCCATGATCGCCTTTCGACAGGACGTCCTGAAAATTTTTTACAATTTCTTTACTTGTCAAAATGAATGGTGTCTGCATTTTATTTTATTGAATTTTGTGGAATGAATTTAGTCTTGGATGTATTATGAAACTTTTTGCCATTTTTTTTTAAATTTTTGCTATTTTTTCTAAGAAAGATCAATGTCTGATCAATGTTCGGCGCTTACCGCAAGAGCGAGAGCTCTCATGTTGAGAAAGCAGGGAAGTCCCGTTATCAGATTATCCGCGAACGATAGAACTCGAAGATTCCTCAGTCCGCCGACGACTTCCGGTATCCTCTCGAGCGCATTACGATCCAGGATCAATTCCTCGAGACTGCGAAGTAGAAAGGGAGTCGTATATTCCGAAAGAAAAGTATAGAGAGGGAGAAGGCATTTTTTCTTTCGTGAAGTAACTCGGAAAACTTGTTTTTAAACGCTCGTTCGTGAAAAGCCTTGCTTGAGCCCCGGAAAATACATTTTTCAGCCTGGGCCATTTCAAAGTCACGGAGCTTTTTACTTTCTCCGGCCGGGTTGTAAAAAAAGTAGAAAAGGCCGACGAGTCGGGGGATGGCGGGGAGTAACTCCCTCCCTCGGTCGTTCCCGGGTAACGACGAACTTCATTTTTTTTTTACGATCCTGCCGAGGTGGCGGCTCGTGCGAGCTGAACTTTTTTATCGTCTTGCGCGTTGTAAAAAAATGAGTTCGCTGTCTTATTGTGAGGACCGGAAGGAATGTGAAAGAGGGGAAAAAGCGAACGAAATGGAATCCGATGTTGCAAGTCCGTGCATTTTTATCCCGGCGTATAGTTGAACGCGCTAATTTTCACGTGTACGGAGGCGCGTACGCGGGCGCAGTCAAGCCAGAAGCCTGGAAAGGCTCGACCGGATGTGCCGCTCGCGTGAAAGCTTCGAATTAAAGTGAAAATCGCCATTCTACCATCTCCTACGCGCATTTTATCCTTTGCACTCTAATTTTGTACAACAATGCTCATAACAGTATCATCATCGTGATAACACCCAAATCGATTGCGCAATATACGCTCGCAGAACTTTTTTCTTTCTCTACGTTTACATAAATTCTCAGAAACAATAATTAGCCTGTCGATTCTTTCAACATTTCTTAACAATCGTATTATTTCTACTCGAAAAAATATAACGTAGAACGAGAAAAAAAATAGGAACGAGAAATTATCGAAGCAAATAATTTAAAACTATATATATAAAATAAAATAATAATAATTTAATAATTAAAATAATTGAGTGAATAATTGAAAATGTGAAATTAAATGATGAAAAAAATTTTTGTCGAAGTGTATTCACCGTTCTGTGTGCAAGAACACTTTTGAGAGTGTAATGGAGCCACGGGGTGCATTTTTGGAAGCGAGAACACTGAATAAATGTAGAGGGTGAAGAGGTCGCGAATCGGGGGATTTTTCGTCGGAGCTGCCGCGACGATGCACTCGAGGAGATTCGCTCCTGAGAACTGGCGTGTCCGGGGAAACGGCTCCGAAGAAATGAGCCTCCGGCTTGCCTTGTTCTCTATCCCTTCCCGCACCCGGCTCGTACACAAAACACCGAAGACGCGCGGCTTCGCTGACCACTCGCACTGACGTAACACTCGACCGTTCTCTCAGAATTTTTCATTTATTTTTTTTCATTTCTCTTAGTCGCCGCTCACCCGTACTTTCGGAAAAACTTAAAAATATTGATCGACGTGAAAAAAAACCAAAAGTTTAATTCGATTTCAACGTAAATTCGATTTTTCATATATTTTATGTATTTATTTAATCGAATTTACAATGTTTGTAGTGAAATTACTCAAAAATTAAGTTCAAAAAGTAAGCGAAAGGTCAAATTTGAAATCATGAAGAAGAGAAAATCTCTTTTTCTTAAAATCCATTTTTGTATATATTTTATGTCTACCATTTCGAAGAATATTCAAACCTTCATTACGTATAATCTTCGAATCTATAGTAAGTATGCAAAACAAGCGATATTTTATTCAAAATATCTGAAAATAGGAAAATGCATTTACCAATACTGCATGATATTTTCATTGTGTTCAAACATATTCAAGTAGTTTTTCCTCATGCAGTCTAGACGAGCATTTTAACCGATAATTCGAATTCATTTGAATAATTTTGATCAATTTTGATTCAATATTTTAGGAGTGATAAGCACTTTGTATTTCTCTTGAAATTATTTTTAGTGGCGAGAGCGAATAGTTATTTAGCGTCGAGTTGTTCGATCGCTCTAAAAAATTGAACGCGAACGAGCATAAATGAGAAATGGGAATAAAAGTGGAATAATGATGAGGCGGGAGGGAGTGGATGGATGTGGGTGACCGGAATAAAAATTCGAGAACACGGCTCGCAATTAAAAGAATGAAACGATACGAGGATAAATATTCTAGCAATGGAGCTGGAGAGGCGTTCGTAAACAGCGAAAGAGAGGGCACGATCGAGTCGGGGACCTTTGAAAAGTTTAGCTGGCAGGCGGACCGGTCGGTTGGCTGCCAGCGCGGTTCGAGTCCGCTGATTCCGAACTCCGGGTTCCACGCTCCGGTAAACCGTACGACCGAGAGATGAACTAAAAAGTATATTGTATTCCTCGTTAACATGAAGAAGTCTCGGCCAATTTTTAAACCATTCCACTCTTTTCTCTTTTATTCCCTTATTTTCCACTCGAACGAAACGAAAACATCGGGATACGCGACAATTGATGCTCTTTCATCTTTCCGGCAACTTTGAATTTCGATAAAATTCCTATTTTTGACATTTTTCGACACTCCTTTAAAGATTTTCGATGACGCAAAAAAATTATTCGTCCTGCTTTTAGTCTGTTTATTTTTTAAAAATAGAATGTTATTTTTATTGAAAAATGTTGATACTTCGTTTGGACTTTGCAACATCAGGATTTCGACTTCGAACGATTATCGTCTGAGGAGAGCGATCCGGTGACTCGTTCTCCTAGCGCAAACTTCGATATTACCGGAAACGAATTATTACCCGTAACGTACCGGCTACATCCACGCCCTCTCGTACACAGCTAAATAAACCGTCTCTAAGAAAGTTTTATGCGCGTACGCTCACCTCCACACGTTTGACCGAGCCATTGTTCTCTTTTTACGTTTGAAATTTTCTCTTTTCTTTTTGTTTATTTACCAAGAAGATACTGCAGCTTGACCTCCCTGGACAGCAGGTTTTGGAAAAGTCGACTCGGGACACCGCGCCCGAGAAGAAAACTTTAATTTTTTTTCACTCTTTTATGAGGTGATATTTGGATTAAATTAAAGACGATTTCTTAAAAATTTGCGCGTAAATGGTCTTTAACATTATGCACAAGAATGTAAAATTTAAAGACATGTTGAAATTGGAAATTTTTCATCATTTCCCACAAGAATCAATGTTGAAGTTACGATTTTTAATTTACGAGCGACAACGTGACCGCTTTTTTCACATGTATCAATTAATATTTTGCTATTCTTCTAGGTGCATTTTTTATCGAAGTATCAAAGTTTTTTTATTAAAGTATTTTAAAACGATATATTATAAATTTGAAACACTATTCACTTTTCATATGATTGAAAATAACACTGGAACTGACACTCAATTGAACTTGTCGAATTTCTACGAAATGTTTTTCGGTACCAAACTACTCGGCGTGACCTAACACGTCTTACCCCGACACTTTTCACTGGCATACTGATTCCAAATTTCGTCATAAAATCGAACAATTAAGACCTTAATCGGTTTTTCACTCGACCTCGACCGATCACCATGGAAACAATAATGACCGAGGGATTAACGAAAATTTGAACATTTTTTTTCTCGTTACGCTCGTTATGTTTACGATCCCCGAACGATTCAGGTATATTCGTCCAGGTATATTAGATAGATAAATAATAGAAAATCGTGTTGCAAATTTTTTTTTCACGTGAGTTGACAAAATTTAGCGTGTTCGAGCATCAGGGATGGACAGAGCTCGATACTTTTTCTGAGAAATGAAAATTTTTCAATAGATAATCTTTATTGCCCCATT